>CM059788.1:38241908-38444408 GCA_030435695.1 Brachymystax lenok tsinlingensis
ATAGTAGTAGTAACAGCTGAATAATAGTAGTAGTAACAGCTGAATAATAGTAGTAGTAACAGCTGAATAATAGTAGTAGTAGTAGTAGTAGTAACAGCTGAATAATAGTAGTAGTACTAACAGCTGAATAGTAGTAGTAGTAGTAACAGCTGAATAATAGTAGTAGTAGTAACAGCTGAATAATAGTAGTACTAATAGCTGAATAATAGTAGTAGTAGTAGTAGTAACAGCTGAATAATAGTAGTAGTAGTAGTAGTAACAGCTGAATAATAGTAGTACTAATAGCTGAATAATAGTAGTAGTAACAGCTGAATAATAGTAGTAGTAACAGCTGAATAATGTGTTTGTCAGACCATGAGACATCCTGAGTATTCATAAGGGGAGACTCTTATGAATACTATGGTGTTCTCCATTTTGCTCTACGACCCCCACAAGTATCACGGGACTCATCTGAAGGTAACCCATACAAACCACCCCCCAACGGGTTAGACCTTTTGACGTTAAGTAGCTCGATAACCAGACAAAGTACACTGTTTTGAATTGGCTGTCTAGTTAGTCTGTTTTATATAATAATTTTACCTGCTGTGCAAATGTCTTTCTCTGTCTCTCTCTCTCGTGTGCTCGCTCTGTCTCTCATGCGCTCTGTAGGTATCGTGTGCAAGACTGATCCAATTCTGATCAGAGTAGCCTAATGATGATTGAGTGAATGTTTTTTTACTTGTCCATTCAGACAACTTAAATCTATATTCTTCTTGATCCGTGTCAGTCAAGTGTTCGGCAACAAGTCTATTACTAACCGTGGTGGTTTAGTGACACTTGAGAAAAGGGGAATTTGAGACTGTTGTCATTTAAAAAAATGTCCTGACCTGTACCTAATGATGTTAGGGTTCGTTCTGTAAGTAGTGCCCAGAGTTTTTCCTCATCAGGTAAACCATTCATTAGGCTGTCTGTCCATTCTCTTTGTCTCTCAAGAGTTTGTGTGGCTCACGTCAACATTAAGACCAGTTGTATTTTGGGTTCCTGAGTGGTGCAGCGGTCTAAGGCACTGCATCTCAGTGCTAGAGGAGTCACTACAAGCCCTCGTTCGATCTCGGGCTGTATCACAACCGGCCGTGTTCGGGAGTCTCATACAGCGGCGCACAATTGGCTCAGTGCTGTCCGGGGTAGGCAGTCATTGTAAAATAAAATGTACCAACCAATATCCCCCCCTCTCTCTCTCCTCTCCTCCAGACCGTCTCTCTGTCGGGTCAGGGTGGTCGTCCTGAGTCTCCTGTCTACACTAACCTGCAGGAGCTGAAGATCTCTGTTTCCAGCCTGCCCCCCGACCCCTCCAGCTCCCCGCTGCATGTCCTGGGGGACTGGGAGACACACAAGGTCTGTACTACTACCGTCATGGATTGTGTAACTTAGGTATCGTCTCTGAATGCGTCCCAAATGGAACCCTATTACATATTTAGTGCACTACAGGGCCCATAGGGCTCTTGTCAAAAGTAGTGCACTAAATAGGGAATAGGGTGCCATTTGGCAATTATTCTATATCATGTTGTCTGATCTGTGTTTGTATGTCATTTTACTGTTTTTAACCACGAGCTGAAGACAAAATGTCAATTTGATTAAATATTGTAATGGACAAAGTGTTTCAATTCAATTTCAAGGACCACAGCGCCAGACACTACTACTACAACCGTTCCACCCAGGAGAAGACATGGAAGCCTCCACGAGCCAGAGACGCCAGTAGTGGCAGCAGC
Organism: Brachymystax lenok tsinlingensis; assembly: GCA_030435695.1. Taxonomy (NCBI): domain Eukaryota; kingdom Metazoa; phylum Chordata; class Actinopteri; order Salmoniformes; family Salmonidae; genus Brachymystax; species Brachymystax lenok. Next base: position 38,243,657 of record CM059788.1, read on the forward strand.
AGCCGGGGGGAATCCCACAGCAATAGCACTGGGGAGACGGAGGTATGTACTGGAACATGTGTTGGAAACACACTTACTTACTTACTCAAACACACACACTTACTCAAACACACACACACACACACACACACACACACACACACACACACACTTACTCACACACACACACTTACTCAAACAGACACACTTACTCACACACACACTTACTCAAACAGACACACTTACTCACACACACACTTACTCAAACACACACACACACACTTACTCAAACAGACACACTTACTCAAACACACACACACACACTTACTCAAACAGACACACTTACTCACACACACACACTTACTCAAACAGACACACTTACTCACACACACACTTACTCAAACAGACACACTTACTCACACACACACTTACTCAAACAGACACACTTACTCACACACACACTTACTCAAACAGACACACTTACTCACACACACACACTTACTCAAACAGACACACTTACTCACACACACACACTTACTCACACACACACACTTACTCAAACACACACACACTTACTCAAACACACACACTTACTCAAACACACACGCACACACACACGCACACGCACACACACTTACTCAAACACACACGCGCACACACACACTTACTCAAACACACGCACACACACACACACACTCACACACACTTACTCAAACACACGCGCACACTTACTCAAACACACACACACACACACTTACTCAAACACACACTTAGGCACAGAAACAAGCAAATTCAAACACATTTATGAACAACCATGAGGTAGATGTGCTTGTGCTCTCAAACACGCCCATCCAAACACATTAGACAGAAAGAATCACTGCTGTGTTTCTGGCAGGATCACAGATACAGTATATTTTGCAGTGGTCTTTAGAATGATGATAATAGCACCACACTGCCACCTTGTGGCCAGAAGCAGTCAGTGCTCCTCAAACTGGGACTGGTCCCAACCTCATTAGTTTCCTGTTACTACTGTATTTCATGTTTGTATTCGGCGGTATCCTCTGTCTAGCCACACCCAGTAACAGTGTTCAGACTGAGGAGGGTGCAGTCTTTGATGTTTTATGCCGTCTTTGTCTCTCTGTGCTTTACAGACCTGGGTTCAAATACTATTCGAAATCATTTAAAAAAATTATAACTGTGCTTGATTTAATTTTCCTGGCTTAATGGACTTTAAGGGAAACTCCACTCAAAAACGATCTCTTGTCATTGTTTTTCATTAGTCCAGTGTTGATAAAATCCACAAATGCGTTGCATGTCAGCAGTCAAGGCTTTAAGATATCGGACCTTAAAGAAGCCAAGTGTCACCGACCACATCATCATGATGCAAATACTGCAAGATCTTGAACACTTGACTGCTGACATGCAAAGCATTTTGGGACTGTATCAGGCTTCATCTAATGAAGAAGATACCATCAAGGAGTTTTCCTTTAAAGGGGTACTTCTGGATGTTGGCAATGATCCCCTTTATCTACTTCCCCAGAGTCAGCTGAACTTCTGGACACTATTTTAATGTCTCTGTGTCCAGTATGAAGGAAGTTAAAGGGCCTCATTGCCAACATCCCAAAGTATCCCTTTTAATCCCAAAGCTGCAAACCCTTCTCATCTGGCGCTACAGGCAAGAGCAGATGTTCCAGTAGTTGAACCCAGGACTGGAGCTTCACTGTGCTGTAAACGTCTGCAGTATTCTTAGAAGACATTATGGGTGATGCAGGCATCCATAGCGCTGACTGTGATTCATGATGACTGCTGATTGGTGCTTTCTATTCCCTGTGAATACATAATTTAATGGTGATTGGTCCTTCTCTCTATCTCTCTCCCTTCCTCTCTGCCTCTCCCTCCCTCTCCTGTTTCCCTGCCCAATCATAGACGACTCCGCCGATCTCTCTCTCCCCGTCCTTCCTTCCTCTCCTCTCGCTCTCCATTGGTCGGATCCAGCCTCTGTTGTTGGAGGACAACTGCCACAGCACGTATTCTAGCCAATCAGACAGCCAGTATGGCTACCCGCCCCGGGGTTGGTCAGAAGAGCTGGATGAGCATGGACATACTCTGTATGTCAGTGACTATACTAATGAGAAGGTACCGGGGTCTCTGTCTCTCTCTGTTGATCTCTCTCTCTCTGTTGATCTCTCTCTCTCTCTGTTGATCTCTCTCTCTCTGTTGATCTCTCTCTCTCTCTGTTGATCTCTCTCTCTCTCTCTCTGTTGATCTCTCTCTCTGTTGATCTCTCTCAATCTAGTGATCTCTCTCAATCTAGTGATCTCTCTCAATCTAGTGATCTCTCTCACTCTAGTGATCTCTCTCTCGATCTCTCTCTCGATCTCTCTCTCTATTGATCTCTCTCTCTCTATTGATCTCTCTCACTCTTGATCTCTCTTTCTCTTGATCTCAAATCAAATCAAATCAAATGTATTTATAAAGCCCTTCTTACATCAGCTGATGTCAGAGTGCTGTACAGAAACCCAGCCTAAAACCCCAAACAGCAAGCAATGCAGGTGTAGAAGCACGGTGGCTAGGAAAAACTCCCTAGAAAGGCAAGAACCTAGGAAGAAACCTAGAGAGGAACCAGGCTATGAGGGGTGGCCAGTCCTCTTCTGGCTGTGCCGGGTGGAGATTATAACAGAGCATGGCCAAGATGTTAAAATGTTCATAGATGACCAGCAGGGTCAGATAATAATAATGGTGGTTGTCGAGGGTGCAACAGGTCAGCACCTCAGGAGTAAATGTCAGTTGGCTTTTCATAGACGATCATTCAGAGTATCTCTACCGCTCCTGCTGTCTCTAGAGAGTTGAAAACAGCAGGCCTGGGACAGGTAGCATGTATTGTGAACAGGTCAGGGCTCCATAGCCGCAGGCAGAACAGTTGAAACTGGAGCGTCATCAGGCCAGGTAGTCCTGAGGAATGGTCCTAATGCTCAGGTCCTCCGAGAGAGAGAAAGAAATAAAGAGAGAGAATTAGAGAGAGCATACTTAAATTCACACAGGACACCGGATAAGACAGGAGAAATACTCCAGATATAACAGACTGACCCTATCCCCCCGACACAAACTACTGCAGCATAAATACTGGAGGCTGAGACACTGGCCCCACTGTGGATCTCTCTCTCTCTCTAGTGATCTCTCTCTCTAGTGATCTCTTGATCGCTCTATCTCTCTTGATTTCTCTCACTCTATTGATCTCATGGGGTGGCAGGTAGTCAAAGTCAGTCACCATTATTAGTCAGTTGTACAACTGAATGCCTTCAACTGAAATGTGTCTTCCGCATTTAACCCAACCCCTCTGAATCAGAGAGGTGCGGGGGGCTGCCTTAATGGACATCCACGTCTTCGGCCCCCGGGGAACAGTGGGTTAACTGCCTTGTTCAGGAGCAGAACGACAGATTTTTTTTTTACCTTGTCAGCTCTGGGATTCGAACTTGCAACCCTCCGGTTACAAGTCCAACCTAGTGGTAGCCTAGTGGTTAGAGCGTTGGGCCAGTAACTGAAAGGTGTTCTGCCCCTGAACAAGGCAGTTAACCCACTGTTCCTAGGCCGTCATTAACTGACTTGCCTAGTTAAATAAAGGTTAAAGAGAGATCAATAGAGAGAGAGATCAATATATATTTTTAATTCATCTCTCTATTGATCTCTCTCTCGATCTCTCTCTCTATTGATCTCTCACTTGATCTCTCTCTCGATCTCTCTCTCTCTGTCTATTGATCTCTCTGTCTATTGATCTCTCTGTCTATTGATCTCTCTGTCTATTGATCTCTCTGTCTATTGATCTCTCTGTCTATTGATCTCTCTCTCTCTCGATTGATCTCTCTCTCTCTCTCGATTGATCTCTGTCTCTCTCTCTCGATTGATCTCTGTCTCTCTCTCTCGATTGATCTCTGTCTCTCGATTGATCTCTGTCTCTCTCTCTCTATTGATCTCTCTCTCTCTCTCTCTCTCTCTTGATCTCTCTCTCTCTCTCTATTGATCTCTCTCTATTGATCTCTCTCTCTCTATTGATCTCTCTCTCTCTATTGATCTCTCTCTCTATTGATCTCTCTCTCTCTATTGATCTCTCTCTCTCTATTGATCTCTCTATTGATCTCTCTGTCTATTGATCTCTGTCTATTGATCTCTCTGTCTATTGATCTCTGTCTCTCTATTGATCTCTCTCTCTCTATTGATCTCTGTCTCTCTATTGATCTCTCTCTCTCTATTGATCTCTCTCTCTCTATTGATCTCTCTCTCTCTCTATTGATCTCTCTCTCTCTCTATTGATCTCTCTCTCTCTCTTGATCTCTCTCTCTCTCTCTCTCTATTGATCTCTCTCTCTCTCTCTATTGATCTCTCTCTCTCTCTCTCTCTCTATTGATCTCTCTGTCTATTGATCTCTCTCTCTATTGTTCTCTCTCGGCTGATTTACAGACAAGTCTGTACTGTCACGTGTAGTGTGTATATTTCACTTAGACTGGACCACTGCACCACAATGCCATCACATATTTAGCATGGCTCATAGACCGCTCACAAGAGAGAGATTTCTGTCTTCTTGAACATCATGATATAGTAAATTGGTGTGTCTGTGAGTGGATGCTCATCTCATCTCCTGTGTGTGTCCGTCCGTCCAGTGGATAAAGCATGTGGATGAACAGGGCAGACCCTACTACTACAGTGCTGATGGCTCCAGGTCAGAGTGGGAGCTGCCCAAGGTACGGCCCTCTACTCTACCTCACTCTTTTAGTTGAATGGGTTGGATTGATTACTGGTCCCCAAGTTCAGTACCAACACTCCCCCCTCCTCTCTGCAGTACCAACACTCCCCTCCTCTCTGCAGTACCAACACTCCCCCTCCTCTCTGCAGTACCAACACTCCCTCCTCTCTGCAGTACCAACACTCCCCCTCCTCTCTGCAGTACCAACCCTCCCCTCCTCTCTGCAGTACCAACACTCCCCCTCCTCTCTGCAGTACCAACACTCCCTCTCCCCTCCTCTCTGCAGTACCAACACTCCCTCCTCTCTGCAGTACCAACCCTCCCCTCCTCTCTCTGCAGTACCAACACTCCCCCTCCTCTCTGCAGTACCAACACTCCCCTCCCCTCCTCTCTGCAGTACCAACACTCACCCCTCCTCTCTGCAGTACCAACACTCCCCCCTCCTCTCTGCAGTACCAACACTCCCCCCTCCTCTCTCCTCTCTGCAGTACCAACACTCCCTCCTCTCTGCAGTACCAACACTCCCCCCTCCTCTCTCCTCTCTGCAGTACCAACACTCCCCCCTCCTCTCTCCTCTCTGCAGTACCAACACTCCCCCCCTCTACCTGGGGGAGGTGACCGGACCTCTAAGAGCCGCAGTCTGGACAGGAAACATGTCGAGCCCATCATCCTGACCAAGTGGAACAACAGCACCAACGTGCTGGACACCAACGACAAGGTGAGACAGACGCCCGGTCACTGCCCGCTCAGCCATTCTGGCTGTGTCTCAAATGTTATGCCCTATATAGTCAGAGTGGTCTCTGGTAGTAGTGCACTATGTAAAGGATAGGATGCCATTGGTGATGCGGACTGAAACCAGTGACTGAGATGCAGCAGTAGCCTGTTGCCAACATCAATGGAAACGGATGAGCCAGAGCGATCACTTCTATTCCAACCAGGTGTCTGAAGTGTCCTGTGAGTGTGAGTGTGAGTGTGCTCAGGCATCCGGCTTCCCTGTGTGTCAATAACAACAGGCGTCACAGTAGGGAATCGGGTTGCCATCTTGGGATACACTGTAGACTCATGATTCTGTTCTGCAGCGGCTCATCAAAAACATCAGGCGTTTCCGTACAGGCTCTGGTCGGCCCCACCCTTACAAACAGACACAAGTCAGTACCCTGTCCCTCGGTGCCCTATACACCCCGCCCTCAAATCCCAGCAGCCAGTCATCTTGCACAGGGGTGGGCAACTCCAGTCCTCGAGGGCCTGATTGGCGTCACACTTTTTCTCCATTCCTAGCAAACACAGCTGATTAATCAAATTGCATTCTAAACTGAAGACCCTGATTAGTTAATTATGGGGGTCAGGTGTGTTAGCTGGGGCTGGGGCAGAACTGGAGGACTGGAGCTGCCCTTCCCTGGTCTAGCATGATAGTCACTGGGCGCAAGAATGATCTCATCCAATCAGACCAATCACTTTCCTTGCCATTACTGAATGCTGCCACTTCCTCTTTCCTTGTTAATTCCTGCTTATCGGATTCACATGATCACTTCTCATGGCCCAATGATCACCTCTCATGGCCCAATGATCACCTCTCATGGCCCAATGATCACTTCTCATGGCCCAATGATCACTTCTCATGGCCCAATGATCACTTCTCATGGCCCAATGATCACTTCTCATGGCCCAATGATCACTTCTCATGGCCCAATGATCACTTCTCATGGCCGTGCCCTTAAACCTGTTTGGCATCTATAATCTAGTAGTGACACAAGCATGGCGAAATCAACCTCTCATTTCTCTGTCAGTGTGATTTGAGATACATTCATTAAAATGTATAATATCCTGTCATTGCATGCATGGATTGTTATTTTAAAACCATACCTAATTAACATTCAACCGTTAACTCAACTCTTGGGGCGGATTCCCAGACACTGATTAAGACTAATCATCGACTAAATTGGAGATTTAAGCTGGACTAACTGAAATAGAATTTCTCAGACATGGTTTAAAATAGTCTCAGACTTTCCCTAGTCCTGAATTACAAAGTCTGATTTCCAGAAGTCTGATTAGTACTAGTCTAGATTTAAGTAAAGGCTTAAACTAAACCTGGCCAGAGGCAGGTTTAACTTCAGATTAATTGATGTTGGCCTCCAGATTGACCTTAGCAATAGAGGAAAATGGATTACCTGGACTATTTTAATGATCATGAAAGAGCTCCATTTAGACCAGACAGAAGGGTGGTTATGGACAGGAGCAACCCACTGAATGATTTTGATGAAATCAACTTTCGTGACCGTTTTCGCATGTACAAAGCAACTGCAGCAGACATAATTAGTCAGCAGACATAATTTTAGGGGAATGCCTATCCCTCCTTCGCTACAAGTACTGATCACCTTAAGGTTTTTGGCATGTGGAACCTTCCATCGTGAAACAGGCGATTTGTGTGGCGTAAGTGAACCAACTGTGTGCAAAATAGTCCACAAAGTGTGCAAAGCTTTATGTGAACTGAAGGACGACTACATCAAGTTTCCTGATGCTGCTGGCCAAGCCAACTACAAGGTGGAGTTCTTTGAATATGGAAACTTCCTGGAGTCATTGGCTGTATTGATGGATGTCATATTCCAATAAAGTGTCCCTCTACTGCAGATTCTGAGGAGTACAGAAATCGTAAAAACTGGTTCTCAATAAATGTACAAAGTGTGTGCACTCCCACTATGCAGTTCTCCAACATTGTTGCATGTTGGAAAGGTGCAACTCATGACTCAAGAATTTTCCAGAACTCCTGTCTGTACGCTCAGTTTGAAGGTGGTCAACATAGTGGAATCATACTTGGTGACAGTGGGTATGCACAGACCAACTTCTTGTTCACTCCTTACCTTCATGCAGTCACACCTGAGCAGCAGCGGTACAACCAAGCTCATATCCGTACCAGAGGTACAGTGGAGCGCATGTTTGGTGTATGGAAGAGTCGTTTCCAGTGTCTCAGAAACACATTGCGCTTTGAACCAAGAAGATGCTGTATTGTCATATTTGCAACAGCAGTGCTTCACAATTACCTCGAACAGCATGGCTGCCCAGATCCTCAAATGGAACATAGGGATGAACCAGATCTTCCCATGGTTGAGCCAGACAATGACAGGTATGGACTGGCGTGCAGAGATGCTTTTGCTTGGCGGCACTTCTCACAATAAAGTTACCTCAGATGATTGAAGACAACAATTGCCACAGATTGATGATGAACAAAAGTTTAATTTCACAAATTGAGATATCGGGACCCTGAACTGGTGCTGGTTTCAGTAGAACATTGGTACTGCTGCTGCTTCATGTTTCTCTCTTCCTCCCTCATGGCTAACTCAACATTAAGTATTTTCATCTTCATTTCATGTTCATCTTGTAAATACTTTAATTTGTGCTCATGGAATTCCATGGCCAGTTTCTCGTGCATGGTCAGCCTCTTGGTCCTTCTCATCTGGCCAGAATCTTCCCTCCAGGCTGCTGCAGCTGTAGTGGGCTGACTTTCATCCTGTCTCAGGACCTCCAAGCTCTGGTGATCATCTGAAAAGTATTATATTGCAGCATTAGTGAACAATATGTATTCAGAAGTTCAGTTCATGAAATATTTAAGGTTATATGACTGCAAGAAATGACTGACAACAATACATATTCTCTGCAGTTTAAGGATGACACATATTGAATTAATGTGGCCTACCAAATGAGGATTGGAACGGGGCCCCATCTGAACTGTCCAAATGATCATCATCAGGTATACCTTCCAGAACTGCTGCCTATCAATGATCGAAGTCAACAAGTGTCCAAGGTCATCGGTCTCTGGTCTTTCTGGGGGTCCACCACCAGTCTTGAACGCCTCACGTGCAACAGCATTTGTCTTCTTTAAGTTTATTTTCATGTTTTTCCACAGGATCTTAGAAAGATGAGACAATATAAAAAAAAATAATTCTGTATGATGCTGTTTGTAATGTACTTGGATCAAAATGAAGCAACATTTCAAAGTGACTGACATGTAAAAGTAGACCAACAATAATACAGTAGCTTACCTGAAGTTGTTGAAGTGTCCTGTTGCTTACTTTTTCATTCGAGTTAAATTCATTGCAAATTGAAGTCCAAGCATTCTTTTTCTTGTTTTCTGTTGCTGAATCATGCTGTTTGTTCTCAATAATTGGGTGGTTTGACACAATTTGCTTCAAAAGGGTCCTTTCAAAGTCACTGAAATTCTTTGAACGTTGTCTTTTACCTTTGTCCATTGTTTAGTTGGGTGATTTACTCCAGTTCCACACACACAATGTTAATGTTTCTTAAGGGTCCAGCCCTAGTTTTTGAAGCAACCTCAGGTCTGCACCAAGTGCACAACATTACTCTAATCGGGCTTCACAGAGAGTAGCTAGTTAGTCTTTATTAACCTTAGTCTGCAACTCCCCGGTCGGGTACTACTCAATCTCAAATAAAGCAATGTCTCGGAAAGCCATTTTTTCAGTCCGTATTAATTTAAGTAGAATTAGCCTAGTCCTCATTTATTTTAAACTCTGTCTGGGAAACCGCCCCTTGGTGTCCATGTAAACACTCATACGTTATGTGTTGGTTTAGTCCGGTAACCATGGTACTCTCTGCAGACCTGGGTTCAAATACTATTTCAAATCTTTACAGATACTTTCTCTGTGCTTGATTGAACTTGCCTGGCCAATGGAATCAATGTTATAGATGAAAAAGTTAAAACTCCGCCCATCTGACACTCCAGGCAGGCTAAAGCAAACACAAAAAATATTTGAAAGATTTTAAATATGATTTGAACCCAGTCTCTGCAGTTCTCTATAGTAATTAGTCAGTGTTGTTGTCATTCTGATTACTAGGACGGTGCGTTGGGCCCCAAGGTCCCTGGCTCTCCAGACTCTGACTCCTCAGACCCCAAGCCCCCTACCTCCGTTAGTATCCCCCTATCCTTCCTCTGTTCTCTGTATACTCCTTCCCTGAACTGTGGCTGGCTTCCTGACTTCCGTACTTGTCGACCAAGGCCTTTTGGTCTTTTCTCAATTGCTGTCTTCAATGGTGACTCTGTTTCTTCTCCCTGCACTGGAACTGATCATGATGCTGGTGGTGGTGATGATGATGATAATGATGACGGTGATGATCCTGGTGATGGTCATGATAATGATGACAGGGATGATCCTGGTGATGATGATGATAATGATGACGGTGATGATCCTGGTGATGGTCATGATAATGATGACGGTGATGATCCTGGTGATGGTCATGATAATGATGACGGTGATGATCCTGGTGATGGTCATGATAATGATGACGGTGATGATCCTGGTGATGGTCATGATAATGATGACGATGATGATCCTGGTGATGGTCATGATGATGATGATCCCGGTGATGGTGATGATGATCCCGGTGATGACAGTAAGACAGACTGACTAGGCTGTGGGGAAATCTATTTTTCAATTCAAACTGTGGTGAAAGGGTTGCTCTGCTGTGTTCTTTCTGCTTGTTGTCAGTCTTACTAAAGCTTATATTTCTGTCGCTCTACCGTAACGCTGCTTTCTGTCGCTCTACCGTAACGCTATTTTCTGTCGCTCTACCGTAACGCTGCTTTCTGACGCTCTACCGTAACGCTGCTTTCTGTCGCTCTACCGTAACGCTGCTTTCTGTCGCTCTACCGTAACGCTATTTTCTGTCGCTCTACCGTAACGCTGCTTTCTGATGCTCTACCGTAACGCTGCTTTCTGTCGCTCTACCGTAACGCTGCTTTCTGTCGCTCTACCGCAACGCTGCTTTCTGTCGCTCTACCGCGACGCTGCTTTCTGTCGCTCTACCGCGACGCTGCTTTCTGTCGCTTCATCGCTGACGCTGCTTTCTGTCGCTTCATCGCGACGCTGCTTTCTGTCGCTCTACCGCGACGCTGCTTTCTGTCGCTCTACCGCGACGCTGCTTTCTGTCGCTCTACCGCGACGCTGCTTTCTGTCGCTCTACCGCGACGCTGCTTTCTGTCGCTCTACCGCGCCGCTGCTTTCTGTCGCTCTGCCGCGACGCTGCTTTCTGTCGCTCTGCCGCGTCCCTGCTTTCTGTCGCTCTACCGCGACGCTGCTTTCTGTCGCTTTGGTGTCATTTGGGACGAAGACTGTCTTTCATTTTTCTTTGTCAGTTGTGTCTGGCCCTGTCTACATGTGATGATGACTTCTCTCTTTGTTTCTCTGCAGCCTTCAGAGAAGTGTGGTATTCTCAACGTGACCAAGATCACTGAGCATGGAAAGAAAGTACGGTGAGTAGTACTGGACTAGGATAGAAACAGGATCAGAACACCTGCAGAAAGTGCAGTGAGTTGTACTGGACTAGGATAGAAACAGGATCAGAACACCTGCAGAAAGTACAGTGAGTTGTACTGGACTAGGATAGAAACAGGGTCAGAACACCTGCAGAAAGTGCAGTGAGTTGTACTGGACTAGGATAGAAACAGGATCAGAACACCTGCAGAAAGTACAGTGAGTTGTACTGGACTAGGATAGAAACAGGATGAGAACACCTGCAGAAAGTATGGTGAGTAGTACTGGACTAGGATAGAAACAGGATGAGAACACTTGCAGAAAGTATGGTGAGTAGTACTGGACTAGGATAGAAACAGGATGTGAACACCTGTAGAAAAACTGCTCCTTCAGGGCAACACAACCAGCCAGTCTCAAGTTGAACCCACCCATATTGCTTCCGCCGTACAGATGGGTAGGGAGTGATATCGGACCGGCTGTATATGAAGTGTTAGTTGATTCAACACGATGTGAGATGACTTATGGAGCTCTGTGTGTTATTTATGTCTGTGTGTTATTTATGTCTGTGTGTTGTGTTTTTGTTTACAGGAAGAACTGGACGTCGTCCTGGACGGTTCTCCAGGGCTCCTTGCTGATATTCGCTAAAGGCCAGGGGGGTGGGACCAGCTGGGTGAGTGGTGCCCCTCCACCCCCATCCCTCCTCTCCTCCATCTCTCCCCCATCCCTCCTCTCCTCCATCTCTCCTCCATCGCTCCTCTCCCCCATCCCTCCTCTCCCCATCAATCAATCAATCAATCAAATGTATTTATAAAGCCCTTCTTACATCAGCTGATGTCAGAGTGCTGTATAGAAACCCAGCCTAAAACCCCAAACAGCAAGCAATGCAGATGTTGAAGCACGGCGACTAGGAAAAACTCCCTCGAAAGGCCAGAACCTAGGAAGAAACCTAGAGAGGAACCAGGCTGTGAGGGGTGGCCAGTCCTCTTCTGGCTGTGCTGGGTGGAGATTATAACAGAACATGGCCAAGATGTTCATATGTTCATAGATGACCAGCAGGGTCAGATAATAATCACAGTGGTTGTAGAGGGTGCAACAGGTCAGCACCTCAGGAGTAAATGTCAGTTGGCTTTTCATAGCCGATCATTCAGAGTTAGAGACAGAAGGTACGGTAGAGAGCGATTCCAAAACAGCAGGCCTGGGACAGGTAGCATGTCTAGTGAACAGGTCAGGTTCCATAGCCGCAGGCAGAACAGTTAAAACTGGAGCAACAGCACGGCCAGGTGGACTGGGAACAGCAAGGAGTCATCAGGCCAGGTAGTCACGAGGCATGGTCCTAGGGCTAGAAGAGAGAGGGAAAGAGAGAGAGAAAAAAAGAGAGAGAGATAATTAGTGGGAGCATACTTAAATTCACACAGGACACTGGATAAGACATGAGAAATACTCCAGATATAACAGACTGACCCTAGCCCCCCGACACAAACTATTTCTGCATAAATACTGGAGGCTGAGATAGGAGGGGTCGGGAGACACTGTGGCCTCGTCCAACGATACCCCCCGGACAGAGCCAAACAGGCAGGATATAAGCCCACCCACTTTGCCAAGGCACAGCTGCCACACCACTAGAGGGATATCTTCAACTACCAACCTACTACCCTGAGACCAGGACAAGTATAGCCCATGAAGATCTACCCCACGGCACAAACCCGAGGGGGGCACCAACCCGGACAGGAAGATCACGTCAGTGACTCAACCCAGTCAAGTGACGCACCCCCCCTAGGGACAACATGGAAGAGCACCAGTAAGCCAGTGACTCAGCCCCCATAATAGGGTTAGAGGCAGAGATTTCCAGTGGAGAGAGGGGAACAGGACAGGCAGAGACAGCAAGGGCGGTTCGTTGCTCCAGTGCCTTTCCATTCACCTTTACACCCCTGGGCCAGACTACACTCAATCATAGGACCTACTGAAGAGATGAGTCTTCAATAATGACTTGAAGGTCGAGACCGAGTCTGCGTCTCTCACATGAATAGGCAGACCATTCCATAAAAATTGAACTCTATAGGAGTAACGCTGCTTTCTGCCTCCAGCTGTTTGCTTAGAAATTCTCGGGACAGTAAGGAGGCCTGCGTCTTGTGACCATAGCGTACGTGTAGGTATGTACAGCAGGACCAAATCGGAAAGATGGGTAGGAGCAAACCCATGTAATGCTTTGTAGATTAGCAGTAAAACCTTGAAATCAGCCCAAGCCTTAACAGGAAGCCAGTGTAGAGAGGCTAGCACTGCAGTAATATGATCAAATGTTTTGGTTCTAGTCAAGATTCTAGCAGCCATGTTTAGCACTAACTGAAGTTTATTTAGTGCCTTATCTGGGTAGCCAGAAAGTAGAGCATTGCATTAGTCTAATCTAGAAGTGACACAAGCATGGATACATTTTTCTGCATCATTTTTGGACAGAAAGTTTCTGATTTTTGCAATGTTACGAAGATGAAAAAAAAAGTTGTCCTTGAAATATTCTTGATACGTTCGTCAAAAGAGAGATCAGGGTCCAGAGTAACGCCGAGGTCCTTCAGTTATATTTGAGACGACTGTACAACCATCAAGATTAATTATTAGATCCAACAAAAGGTCTCATTGTTTCTTGGGACCCAGAACTAGCATCTCTGTTTTGTCAGAGTTTAAAAGGGAAAGATTTGCCGCCATCCACTTCCTTATGTCTGAAACACAGGCTTCCAGGGAGGGCAACTTTGGGGCTTCACCATGTTTCATCGAAATGTACAGCTGTGTATCGTCCGCATAGCAGTGAAAGTTAACATTATGTTTCCAAATGACATCACCAGTGAAAATAATAATGGTCCTAAAACGGAACCTTGAGGAAAACCGAAATGTACAGTTGATTTGTCAGAAAACCATCCACAGAGACAAACTGATATCTTTCCAACAGATAAGATCTAAACCAGGCCAGAACTTCTCCGTGTTGACCAATTTGGGTTTCCAATCTCTAAAAAAGAATGTGGTGATCGATGGTATGAAAAGCAGCACTAAGGTCTAGGAGCTCGAGGACAGATGCAAAGCCTTGGACTGACACCATTAAAAGGTAATTTACCACCTTCATGAGTGCAGTCTCAGTGCTATGATGTGGTCTAAAACCAGACTAAAGCGTTTTCTATACATTATTTGTCTTCAGGTAGGCAGTGAACAGCTTTTTCAAAAGGTTTTGAGAGGAATGGGAGATTCGATATAGGCCGATTAGTTTTTTTTAAATATTTTCTGGGTCAAGATTTGGCTTTTTCAAGAGAGGCTTAATTACTGCCACTTTTAGTGAGTTTGGTACACATCCGGTGGATAGGGAGCCATTTATTATATTCAACATAGGAGGGCCAAGCACAGGAAGTAGCTCTCTCTTTTTTGGGGAGGGGGGGATTAGGGTCCAGTATGCAGCTTGAAGGTTTAGAGGCCATGATTATTTTCATCAATGTGTCAAGAGATATAGTATTAAAAAACTTGTCTCCCTTGATCCTAGGTCCTGGCAGTGTTGTGCAGACTCAGGACAACTGAGCTTTGGAGGAATACGCAGATTTAAAGAGGAGTCCGTAATTTGTTTTCTAATGATCATGATCTTTTCGTCAAAGACGTTCAATTCATATCACTGCTGAAGTGAAAGCCATCCTCTCTTGGGGAATGCTGCTTTTCTGTTAGCTTTGCGACAGTATCAAAAATACATTTAGGATTGTTCTTATTCTCCTCAATTAAGTTGGAAAAATAGGATGATCGAGCCGCAGTGAGGGCTCTTCGATACTGCACGGTACTGTCTTTCCAGGCTAGTCAGTTTGGTGTAGCGCCATTTCCGTTCCATTTTTCTGGAAGCTTTCTTCAGGGCTCGGGTATTTTCTGTATACCAGGGAGCTAGTTTCTTATGACAAATGTTATTTTGTTTTTAGGGGTGCGACTGCATCTAGGGTATTGCGCAAGGTTAAATTTAGTTCCTCAGTTAGGGGGTTAACCAATTGTTGTACTCTGACGTCCTTGGGTAGGTGGAGGAAGTCTGGAAGGGCATCTAGGAATCTTTGGGTTGTCCGACAATTTATAGCACGACTTTTGATGATCCTTGGTTGGGGTCTGAGCAGATTATTTGTTGCGATTGCAAACGTAATAAAATGGTGGTCCGATAGTCCAGGTTTATGAGGAAAAACATTAAGATCCACAATATTTATTCCATGGGACAAAACTAGGTCCAGAGTATGACTGTGGCATTGAGTAGGTCCGGGGACATGTTGGACAAAACCCACTGAGTCGATGATGGCTCCGAATGCCTTTTGGCCTGCACTCTATCTAGAGGAGCTAGAGGAGTTAGAGCCTTGTCTATGTTCATAGATAATATGAGAGCACCCCTCCAGCTAGGATGGAGTCCGTCACTCCTCAGCAGGCCAGGCTTGGTCCTGTTTGTGAGTCTCAGAAAGAGGGCCAATTATCTACGAATTCTATCTTTTGGGAGGGGCAGAAAACAGTTTTCAACCAGCGATTGAGTTGAGACTCAATCACTCCCCCTAACTGGGAGGGGCCAGAGACAATTACTCGATGCCGACACATCTTTCTAGCTGATTTACACGCTGAAGCTATGTGACCTCTGACCTCTGGCGCTTGGTGATCTCTGACTGTTTCATCCTAACATCGTTGGTGCCGACGTGGATAACAATATCTCTATACTCTCCACACTCGCCAGATTTATCTTTAGCCAGCACCATCTTCAGATTAGCCTTAACGTCGGTAGCCTTGCCCTGGTAAACAGTGTATGATCGCTGGATGATTCGTTTCAAGTCTAATACTGCGGGTAATGGAGTCGCCAATGACTAGAATTTTCAATTTGTCCGAGCTAATGGTGGGAGGCTTCGGCGTCTAAGACCCTGTAACGGGTGGAGGAGAGACCAGAGAAGACCCCGACTCATCCCTCCTCTCCTCATCCCTCTTCTCCCCCCGTTCCTCTTCTCCCCCCCATCCCTCTTCTCCCCCCGTTCCTCTTCTCCCCCCGTTCCTCTTCTCCGCCCGTTCCTCTTCTCCCCCCGTTCCTCTTCTCCCCCCGTCCCTCTTCTCCCCCCATCCCTCCTCTCCCCCCCATCCTTGAAGAGGGAGGGGGTAGGTCAGACACTACTGTAGGTTGGCATCCTTAAAGATGGAGGGGTCAGACAATCAAGTCAATGGGTTCCATGTAGGAAGTGGATTTCATAGGCTTGTGTCCCATATGGCACCCTATTCCCTATATAGTGCAGTACTATACTACCCCATAAGGCTCTGGTCAAAAGTAGTGCACTATATAGGGAATAGGGTGCCATATGGGACACAAGCCTATAGATTGAACCCAGCTGTAGTCTAGTGGATGACTCTCTAAGACACAACAGTATCCTGATACCTCACCAACAACCCTCTGGGTTGACAGTGGTTTTGACAAGATCTATTGTCACGTGTGTGTGTGTTGCCTCTCTCTTGATGGGTGGTGGTGTGTTTCTGCTCTCTCCTTGTAGTTTGGAGGAAGCCAGTCTAAACCAGAGTTCACTGTTGACCTGAGAGGAGGATCTATAGAATGGGCTTCCAAGGACAAGTCCAGCAAGAAGCATGTCATTGAGGTGAGAGGGCTCTGACACTACAAAACGTTAATATGTCCCCAATTCTTTCAGGGCTACAACGCTGCTTCAGACACATACAGCCATAGCACTATGAGTATAGAAGGTGCAAATCAAATCACATTTATTTATAAAGCCCTTTTTATATCAGCAGATGTCACAAAGTGCTGTATAGAAACTCACCCTAAAACCCCAAACAGCAAAGCAATGCAGATGTAGAAGCCCGGTGGCTAGGAAAAACTCCCTACAAAGGCAGGAACCTAGAGAGGAACTAGGCTCTGAGGGGTGGCCAGTCCTCTCCGTCTGTGCCGGGTGGAGATTATAACAGTACATGGCCATTAAGGCCAGATTGTTCTTCAAAATGTTCAAACGTTCATAGATGACCAGCCGGGTCAAATAATAATCACAGTGGTTGTAGACGGTACAACAGGTCAGCACCTCAGAAGTAAATGTCAGTTGGCTTTTCATAGCCGAGCATTCAGAGGTCAAGACAGCAGATGGGCTGAGGGTCGGGATGTGGAGTTTCTGGCCGGGGGATACAAAGATAACCAAAATAAAGTTTGGATGACACTGAGGGGCAGTGTTTTTACAGTAAATGCCTGTTTGCCTGAGGCTGATGCCGTGCAGGTGTTTCTGCCCCCAAAAGATACCGATAACCGATATTTAACATGTTTGTGGCCTTTTAAGCATTTTAGTACAGTTAAATAGTTAACACACACACACACATGGACGCAGCGGTCTAAGGCACTGCATCTCAGTGCAAGAGGCGTCACTACAGTCCCTGGTTTGAATCCAGGCTGTATCCCATCCGGCCGTGATTGGGAGTCCCATTGGGCGGCGCACAATTGGCCCAGCGTCGTCCGGGTTTGGCCGGTGTAGGCCGTCATTGTAAATAAGAATTTGTTCTTAACTGACTTGCCTAGTTAAATAAAGGTTACACACACACACACTGACCAAAATGTTATTTTGTCGGCATTTACATATGTCCCCATTACCAGTAAATCATAATCAAAACCTATTTCTTCAACTTGCTGTGCTGTTTCGTTGTTCATTTGTTCAGTCGTTTCATTCTCAACCAGGATGTCTATGGAACGCCGTTTGGGTCTTTGTTATGGAACGCCGTTTGGGTCTTTGTGTGTCAAAAAAGATACAAGTCAAATAACACCATTTGACTTGTCAAATAAGCTTGTTGACCAATCAGGACCTGAATACGACTGCACGTCACGCAGTATTTTAACGCGTTTTTACATAGTGTAATCAATGTATAATAACTATCACTGGTATTTCATATGTCACAACAATTCATCGATACGTATGCTATGATGCTGGTAATACAGTGCTGGTCATAAATAAAAGCTAGCTAGATCATAGATGCAAACGCTTCCCCAAAAACAGAACATCTGTTTCAGTAGCCATAGTTAACTAGCTAACTATATAGATAAAATAACCCTCATTCATACGACAGTTCTTATTTGATTAACGGTGGTCGGACCCACCTATGTAAAGCTAGACACAATAAGGATTAGCCACAATAGTGGACTTTGTGGTTAGCCTTCAAAATAAAAGTTTTTATTTTTATTTTATCTTTATTTAACTAGGCAAGTCAGTTCAATGACGGCCTAGGAACAGTGGGTTTACCTTGTCAGCTCGGGGATTCAATCTTGCAACATTTTGGTTACTAGTCCAACGCTCTAACCTCTAGGCTACCTGCCGTATGTCATTGACAGTGATGCAAATGAATACAAATAGTAGAATTATTCCATAATTGAATAGATCATGCTAAACGAGGTTGGAATGTTGTTATATAACATCAACCAAAGACAATAATTGTTCATTTGACAAAAATCTGTTTATCACACTGGATGTATTAGACTTTAGCATTGCATTGGGGGCATACTTATTTCTCTGTACAGCATTACCTATGGATTGTGGATCAATGACATGAGGTATCAGTCTACTCAGTGACACCCAGAGAACATTAGCCTCGTAGCTCTTATTGCGGGACTCTGAAACAACTGGGAATTGATCCACATTTATTGTCAACCTCTGTGTATTGAACACTATTCCTGAGGAAAAACAATACTGCCTGGATGTTTGAGTCTGATAACTCTGAGGAGGACGTTGGGGAAAATATCTTGGGTATTGAGCAGACTGATACCCCATTTCATTGATCCCCAATCCTACGGTAAAGCTGTACAGTGCAATATGAATGTCAACACACACAATAGGCTGACTGGGGAGGTGATGTCACAGTCCCGCGATAAGAGCTACAACACTAATATTTGCGGTAACTCTTCCCAGTTGTGTTCTCTGTGTGTCACTGAGTAGACTGATACCCCCATTTCATTGCTTCACATTCCAACCTTGTTTAACATTATCTAGTCTAAATATGGCATGATTCCATCAATTGTAACCTTCTGCATCACTTTCAAAGAGGTACTTTTATTTTGAAGGAAAACCGCAAACTCCACTATTGTGCCTAATCCTTATTGTGGCTAGCTTCACAACACATAACCCGGTCAGGCACGTTAGCTTTGACATCGGTTTTTAACATCAGCGTTAAACTAGACATCGGACCAATACCGATGTTGGCATTTTTAGCTAATATGGTCCGATTCCGATATGTTCACTGATATGTCGTGCATCCCTAGTAAATAGTGCCATACATGCACTCAACATATTCAGTTGGCCTTGATGTCTTTTTGTTGTTTGTCTTTTTGTTGTTTAATGTGATGTAGTTGTTGAACGGCTTCACTGCAAGTATATTGTATGTTTTAAATATTCAATAAAAAATAAAACTTCTTGGTCTCCTTGCAGGTGAAAACCCATCAGAGTACAGAGCTGCTGATCCAGTCAGAGAACGACGGCGTCATCAATGACTGGTACAGGGCATTGATGGACACCATTAGCACACACGTGAGTCTGCACAAACACACACACACTTTTGTGATTTGTACCGCAGTTCCACATCTATCCACTAAGTGGCAGAGTTGTCATGTTTAATCATTGGGCCAGTCCAAAGGTAGCCAACCTGTTTATGTGTGTTCCTGACTGTCCCCTTCGTGTGTCTGTCTGTGTGTGGTACCTGCCTTACTGTAGGCCTGGGAGTCAGATGAGGCCATAGAGGAGGACATGCCAGAGTCTCCTGGAGCAGAGAAACAAGACAAGGAGAAAGAGCACAGAGACTCTAAGAAGAGCCGAGGTCAGAGCACCATGTCTGTCTGAGATCACTCCTCTTGTCTACTAAGGATGTTTCTGTTCATCATTATAGGTCAGCAGTCCAGGACTAATAGATGACTCAATGGAGAACCTCTATAAAATAGATTTTTAGTCCAGGACTAGGCTTGATTTGTGTCCTGGAAACTGTCCCTATGTTTGTCAGGGTGTTAAGTCATCTCCCGTTGTCATTGGTCTGTAGCCATGAAGAGTTCCACCAGTATGGACGCGTCGGACAACAAGAAGACCAGAATCAAGCTGAAGAAGTTCCTGACACGCAGACCCACTCTGCAGACAGTCAGAGACAAGGGCTATATCAAAGGTATTACAAAGAGCAGTAGGGTTGGGGAATTGTGAGAACTTTCCCAAAATTCCCAGATTTTTCTGAAATCCAGGCTGGAAGAGGAAATAAACAGAACATCTAGAAGCTTCCAACCTGGTTCTCTGGGAAACCTGGACAGTTACCAGACGGTTAGCAGACGGTTAGCAGAAAAGGGCCTGTTGTTTTCCAGTAGCGGAGTACTTTGGACCTCTGTAATAATAACCCTGTTGATGTCTGTGTGTCTTAGACCAGGTGTTTGGCTGCAGTCTGAGTGACCTCTGTCAGAGAGAGAACACGTCCGTGCCAGGCTTCGACACGATGTGCATCGACCACGTGGAAAACAATGGTAGGTGTGCTCCTCCTGTCTGAATGTGTCTGACTCAGTTGTCTCTCATTGTGACAGTGGTGTGGGGAGTTGAATGTCTGACTCAGTTGTCTCTCATTGTGACAGTGGTGTGGGGAGTTGAATGTCAGACTCAGTTGTCTCTCATTGTGACAGTGGTGTGGGGAGTTGAATGTCTGACTCAGTTGTCTCTCATTGTGACAGTGGTGTGGGGAGTTGAATGTCTGACTCAGTTGTCTCTCATTGTGACAGTGGTGTGGGGAGTTGAATGTCTGACTCAGTTGTCTCTCCTTGTGACAGTGGTGTGGGGAGTTGAATGTCTGACTCAGTTGTCTCTCATTGTGACAGTGGTGTGGGGAGTTGAATGTCTGACTCAGTTGTCTCTCATTGTGACAGTGGTGTGGGGAGTTGAATGTCTGACTCAGTTGTCTCTCATTGTGACAGTGGTGTGGGGAGTTGAATGTCTGACTCAGTTGTCTGACTCTGGCAACAGGGATTCAAGTCCCGGCTCGGCCGTCGGTCGGTGCCATTAAATCCTTTCTCTGTCCCTCTGTATCCATCACCCTTACACACGTCCTATGAACAGTAACTAAATATGTCAGGGTATCAGAGCGTCGATCTCCTTTATAAAACTGAATGGTTGTGTGATGGTGGTCCTCTGTGTTCCTCTGTCTGCAGCTCTGAATGTGGACGGGCTGTACAGAGTGAGTGGGAACCTGGCGGTCATCCAGAAACTACGCTTTGCTGTCAATCATGGTAGGTACTACTGCTGCTGTTCTCTCTCTTCACTGTCAATCATGGTAGGTACTACTGCTGCTGTTCTCTCTCTTCACTGTCAATCATGGTAGGTACTACTGCTGCTGTTCTCTCTCTTCAATGTCAATCATGGTAGGTACTACTGCTGCTGTCCTCTCTCTTCACTGTCAATCATGGTAGGTACTACTGCTGCTGTCCTCTCTCTTCACTGTCAATCATGGTAGGTACTACTACTACTGTCCTCTCTCTTCACTGTCAATCATGGTAGGTACTACTACTACTGTCCTCTCTCTTCACTGCCAATCATGGTAGGTACTACTACTACTGTCCTCTCTCTTCACTGTCAATCATGGTAGGTACTACTACTACTACTGTCATCTCTCTTCACTGTCAATCATGGTAGGTACTACTACTACTACTGTCCTCTCTCTTCACTGTCAATCATGGTAGGTACTACTGCTACTGTCCTCTCTCTTCACTGTCAATCATGGTAGGTACTACTGCTACTGTCCTCTCTCTTCACTGTCAATCATGGTAGGTACTACTGCTACTGTCCTCTCTCTTCACTGTCAATCATGGTAGGTACTACTACTACTGTCCTCTCTCTTCACTGTCAATCATGGTAGGTACTACTACTACTGTTCTCTCTCTTCACTGTCAATCATGGTAGGTACTACTGCTACTACTGTCCTCTCTCTTCACTGTCAATCATGGTAGGTACTACTACTACTGTCATCTCTCTTCACTGTCAATCATGGTAGGTACTACTACTACTGTTCTCTCTCTTCACTGTCAATCATGGTAGGTACTACTACTGTCATCTCTCTTCACTGTCAATCATGGTAGGTACTACTGCTACTGTTCTCTCTCTTCATTGTCAATCATGGTAGGTACTACTACTACTGTCCTCTCTCTTCACTCTCTCTCTTCACTGTGAATAGAAAATGGCGGTGGAAGAAATGGTAGCAGTTTTACAGGCGCCTAACCAATTGCGTTATTATGTGTTTCTTTTTGTGTTTTTTTCTTATTTTGTACATAATGTTTCTGCCACCGTATCTTCGCCAAAAAAGAGCTTCTTGGTATCAGGACAGCGATCACTCACCTCGGATTAGACAGAGTTTTTCTTCAACAAGCAGGACGCACAGGATGTACTTCAGACACCCGACAAGGCTGAAATCCCCGTCATTAGCAAGAAAATGAGACGCAGGTACAGAGGGCGGGGTGCCTCGTAAGGATCCACCGACGGCGAGTGGAAAATCTGCCTTTACCATCAGTATTACTTGCCAACGTACAATCATTGGTCAATAAATTAGACGAGGTACGATCACGGGTATCCTTCCAACGGGACATCAAAAACTGTAATATAGATTTTTGCTCGTCTGAGTATCTCATGTCGTAGCCCACACTATTTGCCAAGAGAGTTTCCATCTATATTTTTCATGGCTGTTTATTTACCACCACAGACAGATGCTGGCACTAAGACCACACTCAGTCAGCTGTATAAGGAAATAAGCAAACAGGAAACCGCCACGCCCAGAGGCGGCGCTCCTAGTGGCTGGAGACTTTAATGCAGAGAAACTTAAATCAGTTTTACCTCATTTCTATCAGCATGTTAAATGTGCAACCAGAGGGAAAACAATTATAGACCACCTTTACTCCACACACAGAGACGTGTACAAAGCTCTCCCTCGCCCTCCATTTGGCAAATCCGACCATAATTCTATCCTCCTGATTCCTACAAGCAAAAATTAAAGCAGGAAGCACCAGTCACTTGGTCTATACAAAAGTGGTCAGATGAAGCAGATGCTAAACTACAGGACTGTTTTGCTAGCACAGACTGGAATATGTTCCGGGATTCTTCTGATGGCATTGAGGAGTACATCACATCAGTCACTGGCTTTATCAATAAGTGCATCGAGGACGTTGTGACTGTACGTACAGTGACTGTACGTACATACCCCAACCAGAAGCCATGGATTACAGGCAACATTCACACTGAGCTAAAAGGTAGAGCTGCCGCTTTCAAGGTGCAAGACTCTAACCCAGAAGCTTATAAGAAATCCTACTATGCCCTCTGACGAACCATCAAACAGGCAAAGCGCCAATACAGGACTAAGATTGAATTGTACTACACCGGCTCTGACGCTTCGTCTTATATGGCAGAGCCCGCAAACTATTACAGACTACAAAGGGAAGCACAGCCGCGAGCTGCCCAGTGACACGAGCCTACCAGACGAGCTAAATCACTTCTATGCTCGCTTCGAGGCAAGCACAACTGAGGCGTGCATGAGAGCATCAGCTGTTCCGGACGACTGTGTGATCACGCTCTCCAACGTGAGTAAGACCTTTAAACAGGACAACGTTCAAGGCCAGACGGATTACCAGGACGTGTGCTCCGGGCATGCACTGACCAACTGGCAGGTGTCTTCACTGGCATTTTTAGATTGAGTCTGTAATACCAACATGTTTCAAGCAGACCACCACAGTCCTTGTGCCCAAGAACACGAAGGCAACCTGCCTAAATGACTACGGACCCGTAGCACTCAGGTCCGTGGCCATGAAGTGCTTTGAAAGGCTGGTCATGGCTCACATCAACACCATTATCCCAGAAACCCTAGACCCACTCCAATTTGCATACCGCCCAAACAGATTCACAGATGATGCAATCTCTATTGCACTCCACACTGCCCTTTCCCACATGGACAAAAGGAACACCTACGTGAGAATGCTGTTCATTGATTACAGCTCAGCGTTCAACACCATAGTGCCCTCAAAGCTCATCACTAAGCTCCCTCTGCAACTGGATTCTGGACTTCCTGACGGGCCGCCCCCAGGTGGTGAGGGTAGGTAACAACACATCTGCCACTCTGTTCCTCAACACTGGAGCCCCTCAGGGGTGCATGCTCAGTCCCCTCCGGTTCTCCCTGTTCACCCACGACTGCATGGCCAGGCACGACTCCAACACCATCATTAAGTTTGCAGACAACACAATAGTGGTAGGTCTGATCACCGACAACGATGAGACAGCCTATAGGGAGGAGGTCAGAGACCTGGCCGTGTGGTGCCGGAATAACAACCTCTCCCTCAACGTAATCAAGACAAAGGAGATGATGGACTACAGGAAAAAGAGGACCGAGCACGCCCCCATTCTCATCGACGGGGCTGCAGTGGAGCAGGTTGAGAGCTTCAAGTTCCTTGTTGTCCACATCGCCAACAAACTAGAATGGTCCAAAAACACCAAGACTGAAAGGATTTGGCATGGGTCTTCAGATCCTCAAAAAGTTATACAGCTGCAACATCGAGAGCATCCTGACTGGGTGCATCACTGCCTGATACGGCAACCGCTTGGCCTCCGACCGCAAGGCACTACAGAGTGTAGTGCGTACGGCCCAGTACATCACTGGAGCTAAGCTGCCTGCCATCCAGGACCTCTACACCAGGTGCTGTCAGAGGAAGGACCTAAAAATTGTCAGACCCCAGCCACCCCAGTCATGTTCTCTCTGCTACCGCAAGGCAAGCAATACCGGAGAGCCAAGTCTAGGACCAAAAGGCTTCTCAACAGCTTTTACCCCCAAGCCATAAGACTCCTGAATCAGTAATCAAATGGCTACCCGGACTGCCATAAGACTCCTGAATCAGTAATCAAATGGCTACCCGGACTGCCATAAGACTCCTGAATCAGTAATCAAATGGCTACCCGGACTGCCATAAGACTCCTGAATCAGTAATCAAATGGCTACCCGGACTGTTTACATTGTGTTCCCCCCGTTGTAGCCTCGCTACTATTTTTTTTGTTAAAAAAAATATATATATTTCTTTGCTTAACTATTGTTTACCTAATACCAATTTTTTACTTAAAAATGTCACTGTTTGTTAGGGCTTGTAAGTATTTCACTGTTGGTTAGAGTTTGTTAGTAACCATTTCACTGTTGGTTAGAGTTTGTAAGTAAGCATTTCACTGTTGGTTAGAGTTTAACTAAGCATTTCACTGTTGGTTAGAGTTTGTAAGCATTTCACTGTTGGTTAGAGTTTGTAAGCATTTCACTGTTGGTTAGAGTTTAAGTATTTCACTGTTGGTTAAAGTTTGTAAGCATTTCACTGTTGGTTAGAGTTTAAGTATTTCACTGTTGGTTAAAGTTTGTAAGTAAGCATTTCACTGTTGGTTAGAGTTTGTAAGTAAGCATTTCACTGTTGGTTAGAGTTTGTAAGTAAGCATTTCACAGTTGGTTAGAGTTTGTAAGCATTTCACTGTTGGTTAGAGTTTGTAAGCATTTCACTGTTGGTTAGAGTTTAAGTATTTCACTGTTGGTTAAAGTTTGTAAGTAAGCATTTCACTGTTGGTTAGAGTTTGTAAGTAAGCATTTCACTGTTGGTTAGAGTTTGTAAGTAAGCATTTCACTGTTGGTTAGAGTTTGTAAGTAAGCATTTCACTGTTGGTTAGATTTTGTAAGCATTTCACTGTAAGGTGATGTATTTGGCTCACGTGACAAATAAACTTTGAT
The DNA here is from genome assembly GCA_030435695.1 of Brachymystax lenok tsinlingensis. NCBI lineage: Eukaryota > Metazoa > Chordata > Actinopteri > Salmoniformes > Salmonidae > Brachymystax > Brachymystax lenok. Next base: position 38,269,388 of record CM059788.1, read on the forward strand.
TTGATCATGGTAGGTACTACTGCTTCTGTCCCCTCTCTCTGTATACTGACAGCCTGGGTATGCATGGACCTGTAGTACACCGAATAACCCTGCGTGTGCGTGTGTGTGTGTGTAGATGAGAAGGTGAACCTGGACGAAGGGAAGTGGGAGGATATCCATGTGACTACAGGAGCGTTGAAGATGTTCTTCAGAGAGCTGCCTGAACCCCTCTTCACATATGGATTATTCCATGACTTTGTCAACTCCATCAGTGAGAACATAATAATCCCACTGGTTTCATTATCAGCACAATAACAACAACAAATCCACATCCTGGCTACTCCATTCTAATAGTTGAATTCTTTACTTCATGTTGTATTAGCGTCCATCTATATTTCTACTACTGTACTATCGAATGTAGTAAATGTTATATTTATCCATTGGGTGGCACTACATCACATTAAAGATTAGGAAATGGGAATGGCCCAGTTTGTTGTTTGAATGTGAAGCCTGTTGTTGTTCTTCCTGCTAAACAGGAAGGGACAAGCTGAAGTTGTCCAATGAGAGAAGCTTATTTTCGTTATCGGTTGCAAAACGTTTTGCTACAGTATTCGGTATTTCTGTCTGCTCAACAGAGATCCCAGACTACAAGCAGCGTGTCCAGTCCATCAAGGAGCGGGTCAAACAGTTGCCTAAACCCAACCAGGACACTATGCAGGTCCTCTTCAAACACCTCAGGAGGTTAGTCAACCTGCACAGTTAACTAAATGACAGTATGATCTTGTTGTGTTAGCCTCATTCATATTGATCCACTGTTTAACAGGGCTAGGGTTGCAAAATTCCCTTAACTTTCCGCAAGTTCCCAGGTTATCCGATTATATTTATGTGAATTTCAATGTTATTGCCTCTTGCCCTCAATGTAAATATGAAGTTGTTCTTAATTGACCTGCCTTAAATGAATAAAAACGAACGTGTTCTCTCTCCGCTGGGTGATTGAGTTTTAGCTCTATGATGCTACATCTATAATGATATAGCTGTTATCTATAACGCTCCTCTCTCTGTCCGTATATAATGATATAGCTGTTATCTATAATGCTCCTCTCTCTGTCCGTATATAATGATATAGCTGTTATCTATAATGCTCCTCTCCCTGTCCGTATATAATGATATAGCTGTTATCTATAATGCTCCTCTCCCTGTCCGTATATAATGATATAGCTGTTATCTATAATGCTCCTCTCCCTGTCCGTATATAATGATATAGCTGTTATCTATAATGCTCCTCTCCCTGTCCGTATATAATGATATAGCTATTATCTATAATGCTCCTCTCCCTGTCCGTATATAATGATATAGCTGTTATCTATAATGCTCCTCTCTCTCTCCGTATATAATGATATAGCTGTTATCTATAATGCTCCTCTCTCTGCCCGTATATAATGATATAGCTGTTATCTATAATGCTTCTCTCTCTGTCCGTATATAATGATATAGCTGTTATCTATAATGCTCCTCTCTCTGTCCGTATATAATGATATAGCTGTTATCTATAATGCTCCTCTCTCTGTCCGTATATAATGATATAGCTGTTAGCTATAATGCTCCTCTCTCTGGCCGTATATAATGATATAGCTGTTATCTATAATGCTCCTCTCTCTGTCCGTATATAATGATATAGCTGTTATCTATAATGCTCCTCTCTCTGTCCGTATATAATGATATAGCTGTTATCTATAATGCTCCTCTCTCTGTCCGTATATAATGATATAGCTGTTAGCTATAATGCTCCTCTCTCTGTCCGTATATAATGATATAGCTGTTATCTATAATGCTCCTCTCTCTGTCCAGATATAATGATATAGCTGTTAGCTATAATGCTCCTCTCTCTGTCCGTATATAATGATATAGCTGTTATCTATAATGCTCCTCTCTCTGTCCGTATATAATGATATAGCTGTTATCTATAACGCTCCTCTCTCTGTCCGTATATAATGATATAGCTGTTATCTATAATGCTCCTCTCCCTGTCCGTATATAATGATATAGCTGTTATCTATAATGCTCCTCTCTCTGTCCTCAGGGTGATTGACCACGGTGAGGAGAACCGTATGACGACCCAGAGCGTGGCCATAGTGTTCGGCCCCACCCTCCTCAGACCCGAGACAGAGACGTGGAACATGGCGGTCCACATGGTCTATCAGAACCAGATAGTAGAGCTCATCCTGCTAGAGTACGAGGGCATCTTTAGGTAGATAACAACCTTTCCCCTGGGTACAGATCTAGGATCAGTTTCCCTTCCCACCCAATCATAACCTTAACCATTAGTGGAGGAAGTGCTAAACTGTCCCAAGATCAGCGTCTAGGGGCAACTTCACCCTACACTGGTAGAGACGGGAGATGATGTTCACTAGGAACGGCACTGAAGCTAACAGGACGAAACGGAGAGGGACTACGTGAACTTCTCCAATAAGAAACACTTGTTTCGTCTTACGTTGTCAAATGCTTCGTAACGTTGTTCTGTAATGACTCCAACCCAGGCCTCCTCTCTGAACACCATCACCAACCATGACTATGCAGAGCTCTCAACCCAACCCAGGAGAGACAGGTCCAACTCACCTCCCTCTGACCCGTATTCATTCACTCCTCAGAATCCATCTCCCGCAAACCAAACCTCTAAGACGAGGATGGACTTATTATACACAACTAATAAACCCAAGTTGAGACTCTTAGCAGCCAACATGGAAGATGCTTCCCCCTCCTGCTCCTCTCTCCATGGCTGCTTTGTGGGACTTTCTGCAAAAGGCAACATCCAATCCTGACTGTCCAACACTGGATTAATATGGCCATCTTAAATGATCTCTCTCCTCTACATTAGACTCTCTCTCCTCTGTCAAGCTGTCCGTTCTACACACTGGCTGTGTCTGATGTCGCTCACTATTCACTATGAAGTGCACTACTTCTGGCCAAAGATAGTGCACTATATAGGGAATAGGGTGCCATTTGGGATGCAGGCACTGACTCATGGTTTTACTTCAGCCATCATACCAAAACTATGCTGCTTCTCTGGTTTTCAGAAGAAATCTTCTCCTACCAGTCAGATTTCAACTTGAAAATACAGAACTGGTCCTCTGACTGGTGGTGAATAAGGCAACCATTAATAAATGAGCTTTAGTGGGTTGTGTCAAATGGCACCCTATTCCCTTTGTAGTGCACTAATTTTAACCAGTGCTCTGATCAAAGATAGTGCACTATAAAGGAAATGAACAGGATAACATTTTGGACGCTGTGTGTGTGTGTGTGGCCGGGGGATTGACAGACTGGAAATATGTTGTACAGATGTTTGATAGTAATTATGTTTGACTTGACGGTGAGCGTTAGAAACTTGGGGAAACAATCACTAACGTATTAAGATTCGTTCCATAACGTAGACTGACTCTGTAAAAAAAATACAAAAATAATCATTTAGGATTGCAAAATTCCAGTAACTTTCCATAAAATTCCCAGATTTTACCCAAATCACTGTTGTGAGGATTCCCTGGATATTCAGCCTATTCACTCCTGATCCAGGGAACATCCCAACCCATCCAGGGAACATCCCATCCCATCCCAGGATTTTTGGAAAACCTGGGGAATTTGGGGAAAGTTATTGTAATTTTACAACCCTAGAACTACTTACTATGTGACCTGGGGTTGTGGAAGTTTACCTGTGTTGTGGGTAAATGACACATTTTGAATGTAATTATTTTCCAAAGTAACTGGTGTTCATGACTTCTTTGTCTAATTGGAATAAAGGCCTCAATGGAGACCCTGTAAAACCTGTGCCACTTGTTTTCTCATCTCTTGTCTGACACACACATACACACACACACACACACACGTGAGAACTGATACCATCATGAAAAACGTGCACACATTTCCACCATCATTGAAAACAAGACAACGGTATGGCTTGTTGATACTGGATTTTATGATATTCGTTTTTAATGAGACAGCAAATTTCTTATGAAATATAATGAAACTATTCATATATGATTAGAATACATTTTCTTGAAATAATAACACGTTAAACCAAAAGGCAAATGTCGATCAGTATAAGTGCAGTCCTTGAAATACACTTATTGGCAACATTATACTGTTGCTACAACATTTAATTAACAAATGCAATCCTCTCATGAATTTTTCCTGTCCCTGGAACACTGGAGAGCACTGTGTTGTGTAATAAAGTATCTGGAAGACTGGTGAACACTGTGTTGTGTAATAAAGTACCTAGAAGACTAGTGAACACTGTGTTGTGTAATAAAGTACCTGGAAGACTAGTGAACACTGTGTTGTGTAATAAAGTACCTGGAAGACTAGTGAACACTGTGTTGTGTAATAAAGTACCTGGAAGACTAGTGAACACTGTGTTGTGTAATAAAGTACCTGGAAGACTAGTGAACACTGTGTTGTGTAATAAAGTACCTGGAAGACTAGTGAACACTGTGTTGTGTAATAAAGTACCTGGAAGACTAGTGAACACTGTGTTGTGTAATAAGAACCTGGAAGACTAGTGAACACTGTTGTGTAATAAAGTACCTAGAAGACTAGTGAACACTGTGTTGTGTAATAAAGTACCTGGAAGACTAGTGAACACTGTGTTGTGTAATAAAGTACCTGGTAGACTAGTAAACACTGTGTTGTGTAATAAAGTACCTGGAAGACTAGTGAACACTGTGTTGTGTAATAAAGTACCTGGAAGACTAGTGAACACTGTGTTGTGTAATAAAGTACCTGGAAGACTAGTGAACACTGTGTTGTGTAATTAAGTACCTGGAAGACTAGTGAACACTGTGTTGTGTAATAAAGTACCTGGAAGACTAGTGAACACTGTGTGGTGTAATAAAGTAAATGGAAGACTGGTCAGCACAGGAAAAACAACTAATCATGTCAATCTAACATATTCTCTCTCTCTCTCTCTCTCTCTCTCTCTCAAAAACACATTTGTTAACAGGTGAATACTGATACCTTCAACGAAAAACATGTAAACATTGACACCGTCCATGAACACAAGACAAAGGTCTTTCAGATGTGGCTTCTTGATACTGTATATCATGAAATGAGTTTTGCTGAGAGGGCACATTTCTGTTTCTATTGATTTTTTATTTTTTTATTGTAAATCATTTATTCCAAACCTAAAGATTAGAAGACTATATTATGAGGTAAAAACCAATGAGACCAAAAGGCAAAGGTCATTATATTATAAACCTGGTATTGACATTAAGACATTCTATGTTCTGTTTGCTGTGTCACATGGTTATTATACTGAGACTCCTAAATAACAGCAGAAATAACCACAACAAGAGGAAATCATCACCCAGGAAGGAGAATGAAGAGTGTTGTATCTCTGCTGGTGTTGCTGCACTGCTGTCTGTCTGGAGCCCAGGTCCACAAAGACAGAGATGGAGTCAGTGTGAATGACATCCAGCAGGTTGACTATGAGGACAGAGAGAACAGAGGGAATGACATTCAGACTGACAAACAGAGAGCTGAAGCCGCAAACCTGCCAGCCTGACATCCACACTGTGCTGAGAGAGATGAGCACCATGAAGGCGGAGCAGACAGTTGAGCTGAGACACACAAAGACTGAACTGGGAGCCATTGAGAGCCGTCTGACAGCCAGTGAGAGCCAGGTGGAGGAATTGAAGGTGGAGCTGAAATCCAAAGTGGAAGAACTGAGCAAAATTAATGAAGGTAAATTAGAATAATCTCCTTCATAGCTGTTTTTATTACACAAAGATTTTAATCTGAGTCTAGGTACAGACCCAAAGTGTATTTTATACTAATTAAGATCATGAGTCATTTTCAGTGCAGTTGAAAAGTATTCAGACCCCTTCATGTTACAGCCTTATTCTAAAATGGATTAAATCAATCTACTGTACACACTATACCCCATAATGACTAAGCACAAACAGTTTATTTTACATTTCTGCATAAACCTTAATTGTGAGAATTCATACTCTTTGCTATCAATCAATCAAATGTATTGTGAAGCCCTTTTAACATCAGTAGATGTCACAAAGTGCTGTACAGAAAACCAGCCTAAAACCAAAACAGAAAAATCAAACAGCAATTAATGCAGATGTAGAAGAACAGTGGCTAGGAAAAACTCCCTAGAAAGGCAGGAACCTAGGAAGAAACCTAGAGAGGAACCAGGCTCTGAGGGGTGGCCAGTCCTCTTCTGGCTGTGCCGGGTGGAGATTATAACAGTACATGGCCATTAAGGCCAGATTGTTCTTCAAGATGTAAAATAGTTCATAGATGACCAGCAGGGTCAAATAATAATCACAGTGGTTGTAGTGGGTGCAACAGGTCAGTACCTCAGGAGTAAATGTCATTTGACTTTTCATAGCCGAGCATTCAGAGGTCGAGACCTCAGGTGTGGTAGAGAGCGAGAGATAGTCGAAAACAGCAGGTCCGGGACAGGGTAGCACGTCCGGTGAACAGGTCAGAGTTCAATAACCGCAGGCAGAACAGTTGAAACTGTATCAGCAGCATGACCAGGTGGACTTGGGACAGCCAGGAGTCATCAGGCCAGGTAGTCCTGAGGCATGATCCTAGGACTAAGGTCCTCCGGGAGAGGAGAGAGAATTAGAGGGAGCATACTTACATTCATACAAGACAGCAGATAAGACAGGAGAATTACACCAGATATAACAGACTGACCCTAGCCCCCTGGCACATGTAAAAATATATAATGATTTAACCTTTATTTAACTGCAGCATAGATACTGGAGGCTGTGACAGGGGTGGGTCGGGGACACTGTTGCCTCGTCAACGATACACGGACAGGGCCAAACAGGAACGAAATAACCCCACCCACTTTGCCAAAGTACAGCCCCCACACCACTAGAGGGATATCAACAGGCCACACACTTACTATTCTGAGACAAGGCTGAGTATAGCCCACAAAGATCTCCTCCCCCACACGAGCCCGAGGGGGTGCAAACCCGGACAGGAAGATCACAGGAGATTATTAAAAAAAATGGAGCCTGCGTCGGAGAGATAGGTAGGAGCAAGCCCATGTTTTGCTTTGAAAGGTTAGCAGTAAAACCTTGAAATGAGCCCTAGCCTTAACAGGAAGCCAGTGTAGAGAGGCAAGCACTGGAGTAATATGATCACATTGTTTGGTTCTATTAAAGATTCTAGCAGCCGTGTGTTAAGTTATGAAGATGGAAAAAAAGCTGTCCTTGAAATATTCTTGATATGTTCATCAGTGTCCTTCACAGTTTTATTTGAGACGACTGTACAACCATCAAGACTAATCGTCAGATCCAACAGCAGATCTCTTTGTTTCTTGCGACCTAAACTAGCATCTCTGTTGCCCGAGTTTAAAAGTAAAACATTTGCCGCCATCCACTTCCTTGTGTCTGAAACACAGGCTTCCAGGGTAGGCAGTTTGGGGCTTCACCATGTTTCATCGAAATGTGTGTTGTCCGCAAAGCAGTGAAAGTTGACATTGTGTTTCCGAATGACATCACCAAGAGGTAGAATGTATAGTGAAAACAATAGTGGTCCTAAAACGGAACCTGGAGGAACACCGAAACGTACAATTGATTTGTCAGAAGACAAACCATCCACAGAGACAAACTGATATATTTCTGACAGATAAGATCTAAACCAGGCCAGAACTTGTCCATGTAGACCAATTAGGGTTTCTAATCTCTCCAAAAGAATGTGGTGATCGATGGTGTCAAAAGCAGCACTAAGTTCTAGGAGCACGAGGACAGATGCAGAGCCTTGGTTTGACGCCATTAAAAGGTATTTTACCACCTTCACAAGTGTAGTCTCAGTGCTATGATGGGGTCTAAAATAAGCCTGAAGCATTTCAAATACATTATTTGTATATAGCTTTTTCTGCAATTTTTGAGAGGAATGGGAGATTCAATCTATTTGTTTTTACATTTTTCGGGTCAATGTTTGGCTTTTTCAAGAGAGACTTTATTACTGCCACTTTTAGTGAGTTTTGTACACATCCGGTGGATAGGGAGACATTTATCATGTTCAACATAGGAGGGCCAAGCACAGGAAGTAGCTCTTTCAATTGTTTAGTTGGATTAGGGTCCAGTATGCAGCTTGAGGGTTAAGAGGCCATGACTATTTTCATGAATGTGTCAAGAGATACAGGTTTTTTTTTTCAAGTGTCTCCATTGATCCTTGGTCCTGGCAGTTCTGTACAGAGCTTTGAAGAAATACGCAGATTCGAATGATCATGATCTTTTCATCTAAGAAGTTAATGAATTCATCAGTGCTGAAGTGAAAGCCGTCCTTTCTTGTTGAATGCTGCTTTTTAGTTAGCTTTGCGACAGTATCAAAAATACATTTTGGATTGTTCTTATTCTCCTCAATTAGGTTGAAAAAATAGGATTATCGAGCAGCAGTGAGGGCTCTTCGCTATTTCCGTTTACATTTTCTGGAAGCTTGCTTCAGGGCTCGGGTATTTTCTGTATACCAGGGAGAGCATTTCTTGTAACAAATGTTTTTTTGGGGTGCGACTGCATCTAGGGTATTACGCAAGGTTAAATGTAGATCCTCAGTTAGTTGGTTAACCGATTTTTGTACTCTTGATGTCCTTGGGGAGGTGGAGGGAGTCTGGAAGGGCATCTAGGAATCTTTGGGTTGTCTGAGAATTTATAGCACAGCTTTTGATGGTCCTTGGTTGGGATCTGAGCAGATTATTTGTTGCGATTACAAACGTAATAAAATCGTGATCCGATAGTCCAGGATTATGAGGAAAAACATTTAGATCCACAATATTAATCCCACGGGACAAAACTAGATCCACGGTATGATTGTGGCAATGAGTAGGTCCGGGAGACATGTTGGACAAAAACTCTGAAAGCCTTTTGGAGTAGGTCTGTGGACTTTTCCATGTGAATATTAAAGTCCCCAAAAATGTGAATATTATCTGACATGACTACACGACTATAGGAATTCAGGTAACTCAGTGAGGAACGCAGCATGCGGGCCAAGGAGGCTTGTAAAATGTTGCTATAAATAGCGATTGAGTAGGCTGCATAGATTTCATGACTTGAAGCTCAAAAGACGAAAACAAGGAAATTTGCTGTCGTAAATGTTAGCAACACCTCTGCCTTTGAGGGGTGCGCAGGGATATGGTCACTAATGTAACAAGGAGGAGAGGCTTTATTTAACACAGTAAATTCATCAGGCTTGAGCCATGATTCAGTCAGGCCAATCACATCAAGATTATGTTCTGTGATTACTTCATTGACTATGACTGCCTTGGAAGTGAAGGATTTAACATTTTGAGATGTGAGATATCACAATCACTGTCAATAATGACAGGAATGGAGGAGGTCTTTATTCCAGTGAGATTGCTAAGGCAAACACTGCCATGTTTAGTTTTGCTCTACCTAGATGGAGGCACAGACACGGTCTATGCGACTGAAATTGAGCTCAGGTGCATCCTGTTTCCAATGATCATCCTTGAGAAGCTTCTACAACTTGATTGGAGTCCATCTGTGTTAAATTAAATTGATTGGACATGATTTGGAAAAGCACACACCTGTCTATACAGTGCATTCGGAAAGTATTCATACCCTTTACTTTTTCCACATTTTGTTATGTTACAGCCTTATTCTAAAATGTATTGAATAAATGTTTTTCCTCATTAATCTACACACAATGCAACATCATGACAAAAGCAAGAACAGGCTTTTAGAAATTTTAGCAAATGTAAAAAAAACTCAACAGAAATACCTTACATAAGTATTCAGACACTTTTCTATGAGACTCGAAAATGAGCTCAGGTGCATCCTGATTCCATTAATCATCCTTAAAGTTGGTTGCCAACCGCCATATAAAGTCCAAAGAAGAAGAAGAAGCCTGAAGGAGGAGCGATTACTAGAAACAAACTCGGTTTACTGTTTTATCTGGTAAAATATCAGGTAAAATAACAACCCAATGTTAATAACCCAGGACGAATTTGCTAGCAACAGCAAGCTAGCTAGCTACATTGCCATGAATGTTTATTTATTTTCGACCTGTCCACAAATGAATATAAATGTTTTGATATTAACCCTGTGTGTCCTGATCGTGTCTGGTGTGGATCTGGTCAGCATGTTCTAAAATGGAGTAAATCGTTTTTCCCCCTTATCAATCTACACACAATACCCCATAATGACAAAGCAAAAACAGGTTTTTATGAATTAATAATTTAAACAAATTTATCAACAACAACAAAAAACTGAAATATCACATTTACATAAATGTACAGACCCTTTACACAATACTTTGTTGAAGCACTGGCAGTTATTACAGCCTTGAGTCTTTTTGGGTATGACTCTACACGCTCGGCTCATCTGCACAGCTATTTTCAGGTCTCTCCAGAGATGTTAGATCGGATTCAAGTTAAGGCTCTGGCTGGGCCATTCAAGGCCATTCATAGACTTGTCCCGAAGCCACTGCTGCGTTGTCTTGGCTGTGTGCTTAGGATCATTGTCCTGTTGGAAGGTGAACCTTTGCCCCAGTCTGATGTCCTGAGCACTCTGGACAAGGTTTTCATCAATGATCTCTCTGTACTTTGCTCCGTTCATCTTTCCCTTAAACCTGACTAGTAAAATCAAATTGTATTTGTCACATGCGCCGAATACAAAAATAAGAAATAAAAGTAATAAATAATTAAAGAGCAGCTGTAAAATAGCAATAGCGAAGGAATATACGGGGGTACTGGTAAAGAGTCAATGTGCGGGGGCACCGGTATGTCGAGATAATCGAGGTAATATGTACATGTAGGTAGAGTTATTAAAGTGACTATGCATAGCTAATAACAGAGAGTAGCAGCAGTGTATAAAGGGGAGGGGGGGCAATGCAAATAGTCTGGGTAGCCATTTGATTAGATGTTCAGGAGTCTTATGGTTTGGGGTAGAAGCTGTTTAGAAGCCTCTTGGACTTAGACTTGGCGCTCCGGTACCTCTGCTATGCGGTAGTAGAGAAGGTGGCTTTGACTAGTCTTTGACAATAAGGGCCTTCCTCTGACACTGCCTGGTATAGAGGTCCTGTATGTCAAGAAGCCTGTTCTCAGTGATGTACTGGGCCGTACGTACTACCCTCTGTAATGCCTTGTGGTCAGTTGCCGAGTAGTTGCCATACCAGGCAGTGATGCAACCAGTCAGGATGCTCTCGATGGTGCAGCAGTAGAATCTTTTTAGTTTCATGAGGGGGAATATGTTTTGTTATGTCCTCTTCACGACTGTCTTGGTGTGCTTGGACCATGTTAGTTTGTTGGTGATGTGTACGCCAAGAAACTTGAAGCCCTCAACGTGCTCCACTACAGCCCCCGTCAATGAGAATGGGGGCTTGCTCGGTCCTCCTTTTCCTGTAGTCCACAATCATCTTCTTTGTCTTGATTGCGCTGAGGGACAGGTTGTTGTCCTTGCACCAAATGGTCAGGTCTCTGGCCTCCTCCCTATAGGCTGTCTCGTCATTGTCGGTGATCAGGCCTACCACTGTTGTGTCATTGGAAAACTTAATGATGGTGTTGGAGTTGTGCCTGGCCGTGCAGTCATGAGTGAACAGAGAGTACAGGAGGGAACTGAGCACGTACCCCTGAGGGGCCCCCGTGTTTGTATTTGTATGTATTATGGATCCCCATTAGCTGCTGCCAAGGCAGTATACAATTTTAAGAACATTACGATACATGTTAATGTTAATGAAAATGTTAATCCCCCCCCCACACTTCTTACGTCCGTTTTCTACTGTAAATTGAAGACTAGTAAAAATGTTGTTGGGTATTTGTATTTGTATGTATTATGGATCCCCATTAGTTCCTGTATGCTTGGGGTCATTGTCCATTTGGACGACCCATTAGCGACGAAGCTTGAACTTCCTGACTGATGTCTTGAGATGTTGCTTCAATATATCCACATAATTTTCCTTCTTCATGATGCCATCTTTTTTGTGAAGTGCACCAGTCCCTCCTGCAGCAATGCACCCCCACAACATGATACTGCCACCCCCGTGCTTCACAGTTGGGTTGGTGTTCTTCGGCTTGCAAGCCTCCCCCCTTTTCCTCCAAACATAACTATGTTCATTATGGCCAAACAGACCAGAGGACATTTTGCCAAAAAGTACAATCTTTGTCCCCATGTGCAGTTGCAAACCGTAGTCTGGCTGTTTTATGGCGGTTTTGAGCAGTGGCTTCTTCCTTGCTGAGCGGCCTTACAGGTTATGTCGATATAGGACTCGTTTTACTGTGGATATAGATACTTTTGTACCTGTTTCCTCCAGCATCTTCACAAGGTCTTTTGCTGTTGTCCTGGGATTGATTTGCACTTCTTGCACCAAAGTACGTTCATCTCTAGGAGACAGAATGCGTCTCCTTCCTGAGCAGTATGACGGCGGCGGGGTCCCATGGTATTTATACTTGTGTACTATTGTTTGTACAGATGAATGTGCTACCTTCAGGCGTTTGGAAATTGCTCTCAAGGATGAACCAGACTTGTGGAGGTTTACAAATTTTTTTCTGAGGTCTTGGCTGATTTCTTTTCATTTTCCCATGATGTCAAGCAAAGAGGCACTGAGTTTGAAGGTAGGCCTTGAAATACATCCACAGGTACACTTCCAATTGACTCAAATTATGTCAATTAACCTATCAGAAGCTTCTAAAGCTAATAATTTTCTGGAATTTTCCCAGCTGTTTAAAGGCGCAGTCAACTTAGTGTATGTAAACTTCTGACCGACTGGAACTGTGATACAGTGAGTTATAAGTGAAATAATCGGTCTGTAAACAATTGTTGGAAATATTACTTGTCATGCACAAAGTAGATGTCCTAACTGACCTGCCAAAACTATAGTTTGTTAACAAAACATTTGTGGAGTGGTTAAAAAAACGAGTTTTAATGACTCCAACCTAAGTGTATGTAAACTTCCGACTTCAACTGTATGTATAGTGCTTGTTAAGTGCGTTTTGAGGATCAGCGTGGCGGATGTGTTGTTACCTACCCTTACCACCTGGGGGCAGTCCGTCAGGGAGTCCAGGATCCAGTTGCAGAGGGAGGTGTTTAGTCCCAGAGTCCTTAGCTTAGGGATGAGCTTTGAGGGCACTATGGTGTTGAAAGCTGAGCTGTAGTCAATGAATAGCATTCTCACATAGGTGTTCCTTTTGTCCATGTGGGAAAGGGCAGTGTGGAGTGCAAAAGAGATTGCATCATCTGCGGATTGGTTGGGGGGGTATTCAAATTGGAGTGGGTCTCGGTTTTCTGGGATATTGTTGTTGATGTGAGCCATGACCAGCCTTTCAAAGCACTTCATGGCTACAGACGTGACTGCTATGGGTCGGTAATCATTTAGACAGGTTACCTTAGTGTTCTTGGGCACAGGGACTATGGTGGTCTGCTGGAAACATGTTGGTATTACAGACAGACAGGGAGAGGTTGAAATTGTCAGTGAAGACACTCACAGCGCATGCTGAGAGTACACATCCTGGTAATCCATCTGGCCCTGCGGCCTTGTGAATGTTGACCTGTTTAAAGGTCTTACACACATCGGCTACGGAGAGCGTGATCACACAGTCGTCCCGAACAGCTGATGCTCTCATGCATGTTTTAGTGTTACTTGCCTTGAAGTGAGCATAGAAGTAAGTTAGCTCATCTGGTAGGCTTGTGTCACTGGGCATCTCCCGGCTGTCCTTCCCTTTGTTGTATGTAATAGTTTGCAAGCCCTGCCCCATCCGACGAGAGTCGGAGTAGTACGATTGAGTTTGATTTATCACCTTATTGCTTCATAACTACATGTTATCACCAGGTCATGGTTTAAAAGGACAGAATATAAAGGGGAGCAGCGGTGAACGTCATGGTTTAAGAGGACAGGATATAAAGGGGAGCAGCGGTGAACAGCAATCTTCAAGTCTTTCCACAGGTTTTCAATGGGATTCAAGTCTGGGCTTTGGCTGGGCCACTCAAGGACTATCACATTCTTGTTCTGAAGCTATTCCAATGTTGCTTTGGCTGTATACTTGGGGTCATTGTCCTGTTGGAACATGAATTTTCGCCCCCAACTAAGGTCATTTGGACTCTGAAGCAGGTTCTCATTGAGGATTTACCTGTATTTGTCTCCAGTCATTGTTCCCTCTATCCTTACCAGTTTACCTGACGTTGAAAAGCATCCCTACAGAATGATGCTGCAGAACTGCAGCGTGGAGGAAAACAGCGTCAGGCAAGGGAAAACAGGCACAACACAAATACAGGATCAATGCAGGAACAAATGGCAAAAACGCTGACTGAGCAGAGGTTACGAACTGGCAGGGTGGAAGTGGCAGGGCTGATTATTTGTAGAGATCTTGATTATGGAACAGGTTGCAGCTGGTGGGGATCTGCTCTGCCTCCAGCACACCTGTCTCCACACACACACACACACACACACACACACACACACACACACACACACACACACACACACACACACACACACACACAGAGGGAGAGAGCACTGGGGAGTGTCGGCAGGTTATGAATACACAGGTTGAGCAGTAGAGGGCATGGCAGGAGCAGATGTAACAGTATGTACAGTTGAAACAGTATATACTGTATTTGAAGGTATGTGTACATTTATTTTGCAAAGCTCACGCATGCGACGTGAGCATTGTGGTCAGCATGTAAGGCTGAAACAGACCAAAATGTTGAAAAAGTGAAGGGTATGAATACTTTCCAAATGCACTGTTTACAAATATCACTAACTTGTTTATTGTTCATGCATCTGATTTCAGAACAAGCAGTGAAACTAAACTCACGTTGAAGTTCTGAAGAGAAACAGTCAAGGTAATGAGAGGAAAATTAAGTTTAGTTTTGACAGTATTAAACAATATATATATATGGTCTGAATGACTGACCTTATTGTTGATAACATGTCTAGTCTACACCACCTAGTGTCCAGTTAGATAAAGTAGTGTTGACTCATCTCTATCCCACAGACAGGAAGGTGGCTTTCTCAGCCTCACTAGCAGCACCTGGTCAAAAAGGACACACTGGACCCTTCAACACTGCAATCACCCTGGTCTACAGAAATATCATCTCAAACATTGGCAATGCTTATAATCCCACTACAGGTACACTATATTCATATCATCAGTATTTGTAAGTCTGTGAAAACATAGTTATTAATAATCCTCTGTCCTCGTATCATCTCTGATGACTGTTTCTGTGTGAATGTTCTGCTACAGGGATCTTCACAGCACCAGTGAGAGGACTCTACCTGTTCAGGTTTTTCATCTATGGACACGGTGATAATTCAGCTCCTACATCTGCAGCCTTGCATAAGAATGGACATCAAATAGCTATGGCATATGCTCGCCAAGCTACCGGTAGTATTAGTTCCTCCAATGGAGTGTCACTGCTGCTGGAGGTAGGAGATGTGGTCTCCATGCATCTCTGGTCTGGGAGAAAGATATATGATGATGAAAATCGCCACAGCACCTTCAGCGGTCATCTACTCTTCACTATGTAAGAAGGTTGGTACAATGCTATCTGATGGGGTGTGTTGTCTTTGTCATGTCAATATTAGGTAACACGCAAAACATTACTTTATACAAAAGCCTACTTGTTAGCAGTATGTTTATGTTCTATTCATTTTGTAATTGACCGTATTAAATTATGATTGTAAATGCGCACACATTGATGTCAGACTTGCACCTAAACCAATGCTTTGTTGCTACGTGCGTGATAGGCCTATCTGGTTTATATGGTTAATGTGGTCATAATGCTTCATGACAGTTTCATAAAGTGTATTATCTTATTCCAAGTAAAGTGAAACAGAATGGCCACAATGCTTCATGACAGTGCCACGAAGTCTAATTTCTACAAGTTATTTAAAATATGATTAAAATAAAAACACGACTATAAAGACGTCATGACAACTACAACAAAGGATTGGAGAAAAGAACGTTCAAACAAAATGAGACTTCTTGGCAGGGGAAAAAATATTTTGAATAAATGTGGGTTTTGACACTTATTTAGGTGTCATAACCAGCCATAAATTAACGCAATATACAGCATGTTACAACGGGTGTAAATATATGGGCCATGACAGGTTATGACAGGTTGTGTCAGCTGTTATGACATATTATGACATGGTTATGATTGTGTCATAACATGTTATGACACTGGGTGTCAAGTAAAGTGTTACCCAATATTATACTGTAGTACCTAGAAGACTAGTGAACACTGTGTTGTGTAATAAAGTACCTGGTAGACTAGTGAACACTGTGTTGTGTAATAAAGTACCTGGAAGACTAGTGAACACTGTGTTGTGTAATAAAGTAAATGGAAGACTAGTGAACACTGTGTTGTGTAATAACGTACCTGGAAGACTAGTGAACACTGTGTTGTGTAATAAAGTACTGGAAGAATAGTGAACACTGTGTTGTGTAATAAAGTACCTGGTAGACTTTCCAACACAGTGTTGTGTAATAAAGTACTGGAAGAATAGTGAACACTGTGTTGTGTAATAATGTACCTGGAAGAGTAGTGAACACTGTGTTGTGCACCTGGAGGACTAGTGAACACGGTGTTGTGTAATAAAGTACCTGGAAGACTAGTGAACACTGTGTTGTGTAATAAAGTAAAAAAAATAACTAATCATGTCAATCTAACATATTGTCTCTCTTTGTCTTTCTCTCTCTCTGTCTGTCTGTCGCTCTCTCGATGTCTCTCTCTTCTCTCTCTCTCTCTCTCTCTCTCTCTCTCTCTCTCTCTCTCTCTCTCTCTCTCTCTCTCTCTCTGTGTAAACACATTTGTTTACAGGTGAATACTGATACCTTCAACCAAAAACATGTAAACATTGACACCATCCATGAACACAAGACAAAGGTCTTTCAGATGTGGCTTCTTGATACTGTATGTCATGAAATGAGTTTTGCTGAGAGGGCACATTTCTCTTTTACTTTGTTATTTATTTTTTTATTTTTTATTGTAAGTCATTCATTCCAAACCTAAAGATTAGAAGACTATATTATGAGGTAAAAACCAATGAGACCAAAAGGCAAAGGTCATTCTGTTTGCTGTGTCACATGGTTATTATAGGACCATAGAAATCAGATGAAATAATCATGAGGGGAATCAGTTTGATTTACCACCTTGTTGTTAGGCTTCATATCTACATGTTTCCCAGTTATCACCAGGTCATGGTTTAAGAGGACAGGATATAAAAGGGACAACTGAGACTCCAAAATAACAACAGAAATAACCACAAGAAGAGGAAATCATCAAGGAGAATGAAGAGTGTTGTATCTCTGCTGGTGTTGCTGCACTGCTGTCTGTCTGGAGCCCAGGTCCACAAAGACAGAGATGGAGATGGAGTCAGTGTGAATGACATCCAGCAGGTTGACTATGAGGACAGAGAGAACAGAGGGAATGACATTCAGACTGACAAACAGAGAGCTGAAGCTGCGTTAACACACAGCCAGCTAACCTGCCAGCCTGACATCCACACTGTGCTGAGAGAGATGAGCACCAAGATGGCAGAGCAGAGAGTTGAGCTGAGACACACAAAGACTGAACTGGGAGCCATTGAGGCCCGACTGAGAGCTAGTGAGAGCCGACTGACAGACAGTGAGAGCCAGGTGGAGGAACTGATGTAAATATTATACTGTCCACTAAGATTTCTTTAATTATTGTCGATTCCCCACCCACCCACTAGTAAATTAAACACTAGTTTATCAAAATAATGACTCAAAGTATCATTATAACACATGCACAGGCACACACACACACACACGGACACAAAAATAACTTGTGATAACTATGTGCATGTGGGCAGACTGATTGACTACCAAATCCTTCAACCACCGTTCACGAACACAAGGCAAACGTCTTTCAGGTGGGGCTTGTTGATAATCATGATATGAGTTTTTGCTGAGAGAGGACATTATCTCTTTTACCTTGCTGATTGGAAATATTTGACTGTAAATCTTTAATTCTCTTCCAAACCTAATGATTAGAATACTGTATTGCAAGGTATTACACAACGGGTGGGTCTAATCCTGAATGCTGATTGGTTAAAACCGCATTACCACCGGCTAAATCTATGATGTTATTTACTCTGTTCCATCTGACTGTGCAATCGACTGTCTCATCAGCCCAGCCAGGCAATTTATAAACTTGATCTCCACTATAAAAAGCATCTAGACATTATCTCACATTTCTTTCAGACTAACATTTAGTTTTCAACAGTGGAGATTTGCAAAATCCTTGCTGTCTTTCTCTCTGACATTTGCAACGTTATTTCAATATTCAAATTAGATTTTCAGCTGTCCCATAGTAATGAACATGTCGGGAATCGGGACGAGACAGGCAAGCAGGTATGTTTCTCAGCCAGTCGAAATCCTGAATCAGCTGGCATCATTTTTATGGATATATATATATATATACAAAGAAATATCAACTGGAAAAAGGTCAAATGAAACAGTACAGCTAGTTTGCTGTCTTTCCAGCTTCAGTTTGAAGTGATTGTGTTAGTTGTGTTGTTGGCTAGTTCCTCTGAACAACAGTGTCCTGACGAGAACACATTTTCTATGTCAGGCAAAATCACACGTCATTAGTTCATTGTTATGGATGTATCCAAATAAATGTCAGCTTAAACAAATGCAACAATTTAGACCAAAAGGCAAAGGTAAATATATTATAAAACTGGTATTGACATTTAGGCATTCTTCGTTCTGTTTGCTGTGTCACATGGTTATTATAGGACCATAGAAATCAGAAAAAAGTGATCATGAGGTGAATCAGTTTGATTTATCACCTTAACGCTTCATATCTACGTGTCCCTGTTATCACCAGGTCATGGTTTAAGAGGACAGGATTTAAAGGGGAGCTGCGGTGAACAGCAATCTTCAAGTCTTTCCACAGATTTTCAATGGGATTCAAGTCTGGGCTTTGGCTAGGGCACTCAAGGACTTTCACATTCTTGTTCTGATGTTATTCCTTTGATGCTTTGGCTGTATGCTTTGGGTCATTGTCCTGTTGGAACATAAACCTTTGCCCAGTCTAAGGTCGTTTGCACTCTGAAGCAGGTTCTCATCAAGGATTAACCTGTATTTGGCTCCATTCATTGTTCCCTCTATAAATAAAGGTGAAATAAAAAAAAAAAAAAAAAAAATTGTTCCCTCTATCCTTACCAGAGTCCCTGATGCTGAAAAGCATCCCCATAGCATGATGCTGCCACCACCATGCTTCACTGTAGGGATGGTGTTAGACGGGTGATGAGTTGTGCCTGGTTTTCTCCAGACATAGAACTTTGCATTCAGACCAAAGAGTTCAATTATTGTCTCATCAGACCACAGAATATTTTTCCTTATGCTCATCAGAGTCTATCACATGCCTTTGCAAAGTCCAGGTGTGGTGTCATGTGCCTTTTTCTCAGGAGTGGCTTCTGTCTGGCCACTCTCCCATAAAGCCCAGATTGGTGAAGTGCTGTAGAGACTGTTGCCCTTCTGGCAGGTTCTCCCATCTCAACCAAGGAACTCTGCAGTTCTGTCAGATTGGTCATTGGGTTCTTGGTCCTCCCTGACCAAGGTCCTTCTTGCCCGGCTGCTCAGTTTGGTCAGACGACCAGAGTCTGGGTAGTTCCGTATTTGTTCCATTTCCCAATGATGGAGACCACTGTGCTCTTGGAGACTTTAAACACTCTATACATTGTTTTATAGCCTTCCCAAGATATATGCCTTATTACAATTATATCTCAGAGATCTCCGGACAGTTCCTTGGACATCTGAAGGATGATGAAAGGAAATTAGATGCACCTGAGCTCAATTTGGTGTATCATAGCAAAGGGGTGTGAATACTTAATTGCACATTTATGTATTTCATTTTCAATAAATTTGCAAAAATGTCAAACATGTTTTCACTTTGCCATTATGGTGTATTGTGTGTAGATGGGTGAGGGGAAAATAACTATTCAATCAATATTGAATTCAGGCTGTAACACAACAACATGTGGAATAAGTCAAGGGGAATGAGTACATTCTGAAGGCACTGTATCTGAGCTGGAAAATATTCAGAACTTTTGCTGGAACTTTTTAGTAACATTGACTTAGCGTTGGAAGCTCTCCATTTGCTCTCTAATAGTTTAAACTAAGGTAGTTGTCAATGTGAAAAGTAGGTGAAATAAAAATATACATCTTAAAATATAAATGTCTTGCAAGTATTATATTGTACAGTATGACGTTTTGAATCAATGTATGGAAACAATTTTACCACGTCCTACATATATTTTCTTCTGTACATTCAAGACTAGTAAACACTGTTTTGGATATTGTGAAATAAAGCGTTCATTAAAAAAAAATGACTCAAAGTTTCATTTCAGACTAACATACACTTGAGTCATTTAGCAGACACTCTTATCCAGAGAGACTAACTGTAGTGAGTGCACACTTTTTCATGCTGGTCCCTTGTGGGAATTGAACACACAACCCTGGTGTGGCAAGCACCATGATCTATCAACTGAACCACACAGGGCACACACACAGAGACACAAGCTTTACGCCACTCCCGGCCGACGCTTGGCGTTGTACATGGTGATCTCAGGCTAGTGTCATGCTGCTCGGCCATTGAAACCTATTTCATGAAGCTCCCAATGAAAAGTTATTGTGCTGATGTTGCTTCCAGAGGCAGTTTGGAAATCGGTAGTGAGAGTTGCAACCGAGGACAGACGACTTTTACGCGCTGAGCACTTCAGCACTCAGTTCCCGTTCTGTGAGCTTGTGTGGCCTACCACTTTGCGGCGGGAACTGGAACACGCTGTTGTACATGTCGATCCAGAGCATCCCAAACATGCTCAATGTCTGGTGAGTATGCAGGCCATGGAAGGACTGGGACATTTTCAGCTTTCAGGAATTGTGTACAGATCCTTGTGACATGGGGCCGTGCATTATCATGCTGAAACATGAGGGCATGGAGGCGGATGAATGGCACGACAATGGGCCTCAGGATCTCGTCACGGTATCTCAGTGCATTGAAATTGCCATCGATAATAGGCAATTATGTTCGTTATCCGTAGCTTATGCCTGCCCATACCATAAACCTGCCCAGGGACTGCCGGCTGGCTGAAACCGTCACTTTTACTAAAATGTTGATTAATGTGCACTGTCCCTTTAAAAATTAAAAATAAACTCAAACTCAAACCCCACCGCCACCATGGGGCACTCTGTTCACAAAGTTGGCATCAGCAAACCACTCGCCCTCACGACGCCGTACACGCTGTCTGCCATCTGTCCGGTACATTTGAAACCGGGATTCATCCATAAAGAGCACACTTCTCCAGCATGCCAGTGGCCATCGAAGGTGAGCATTTGCCCATTGAAGTCGGTTACAACTCCAAACTGCAGTCAGGTCAAGACCCTGGTGAGGACAACGAGCCTGCAGATGAGCTTCCCTGAGGTGGTTTCTGACAGTTTGTGCAGAAATTCTTTGGTTTTGCAAAGCCGCAGTTTCATCATCTGTCTGGGTGGCTGGTCTCACTCGATCCCACAGGTGAAGAAGCCAGATGTGGAGATCCTGGGCTGGTGTGGTTACACCTGGTCTGCGGTTGCGAGACCGTTTGGACGTACTGCCATTCTCTAAAATGACGTTGGTGGCGGCTTATGATAGAGAAAGTAACATTAAATTCTCTTGCAACAGCTTTGGTGGACATTCCTGCAGTCGGCATGCCAATTGCACGCTCCCTTAAAACTTGAGACATCTGTGGCATTGTGTTGTGTCACAAAACTGCACATTTTAGAGTGGCCTTTTATTGTCCCCAGCACAAGGTGCACTTGTGTAATGATCATGCTGTTTAATCAGCTTACTGATATGCCACACATGTCAGGTGTATGGATTATCTTGGCAAATGATGAATGCTCACTAAAAGGAATGTAAACAACTTTGTGCAGAGCATTTGTGAGAAATAAGCTTTTTGTGCATATGGAACATTTCTGGGATCTTTTATTTCAGCTCATGAAACATGGGACCAACACTTTACATGTTGTGTTTATATTTTTGCTCAGTATATTAGAGAGCAAAGTAAGAACGCTTTTAACGCTAAGACAATGTTATTAGAAGTTCAGAATATTTTCCAGCACAGCTACATTTGGGCTCCAGAGTGGTGCAGTGGTCTAAGCCACTGCATCTCAGTGCAAAAGGCATCACTGCAGTACTTGGTTTGAATCCAGGCTGCAATACATTCAGCAGTCATTGGGAGTCCCATAGGGTGGCACACAATTGGCCGGGGTAGGCCGTCATTGTAAATAAGAATTTGTTGATTAACTGATTTGCCTAGTTAAATAAAAATCTCTTCAGAAATATAATATTAACACAACAAAGACCAGACCCCATCAGGTAGTCTTTTACCAATCCTCTTACATAGTGAAGAGCAGGTTACCACTGAAGGTGCTGTGGCGATTTCCATCATAAAATATCTTTCTCCCAGCCCAGAGATGCACGGAGACCACATCTCCTACCTCCAGCAGCAGTGACACTCCATTGGAGGAATTAACAACATGGCATGCTGTAATATATTGTAATATATATATATACAGTGGGGCAAAAAAGTATTTAGTCAGCCACCAATTGTGCAAGTTCTCTCACTTAAAAGATGAGAGAGGCCTGTAATTTTCATCATAGGTACACTTCAACTATGACAGACAAAATGAGGAAAAAATCCAGAAAATCACATTGTAGGATTTTTAATGAATTTATTTGCAAATTATGGTGGAAAATAAGTATTTGGTCACATACAAACAAGCAAGATTTCTGGCTCTCACAGACCTGTAACTTCTTCTTTAAGAGGCTCCTCTGTCCTCCACTCGTTACCTGTATTAATGGCACCTGTTTGAACTTGTTATCAGTATAAAAGACACCTGTCCACAACCTCAAACAGTCACACTCCAAACTCCACTATGGCCAAGACCAAAGAGCTGTCAAAGGACACCAGAAACAAAATTGTAGACCTGCACCAGGTTGGGAAGACTGAATCTGCAATAGGTAAGCAGCTTGGTTTGAAGAAATCAACTGTGGGAGCAATTATTAGGAAATGGAAGACATACAAGACCACTGATAATCTTCCTCGATCTGGGGCTCCACGCAAGATCTCACCCCGTGGGGTCAAAATGATCACAAGAACGGTGAGCAAAAATCCCAGAACCACACGGGGACCTAGTGAATGACCTGCAGAGAGCTGGGACCAAAGTAACAAAGCCTACCATCAGTAACACATTACGCCGCCAGGGACTCAAATCCTGCAGTGCCAGACATGTCCCCTGCTTAAGCCAGTACATGTTCAGGCCCGTCTGAAGTTTGCTAGAGAGCATTTGGATGATCCAGATGAGGATTGGGAGAATGTCATATGGTCAGATGAAACCAAAATAGAACTTTTTGGTAAAAACTCAACTCGTCGTGTTTGGAGGACAAAGAATGCTGAGTTGCATCCAAAGAACACCATACCTACTGTGAAGCATGGGGGTGGAAACATCATGCTTTGGGGCTGTTTTTCTGCAAAGGGACCAGGACGACTGATCCGTGTAAAGGAAAGAATGAATGGGGCCATGTATCGTGAGATTTTGAGTGAAAACCTCCTTCCATCAGCAAGGGCATTGAAGATGAAACGTGGCTGGGTCTTTCAGCATGACAATGATCCCAAACACACCGCCCGGGCAACGAAGGAGTGGCTTCAGAAGAAGCATTTCAAGGTCCTGGAGTGGCCTAGCCAGTCTCCAGATCTCAACCCCATAGAAAATCTTTGGAGGGAGTTGAAAGTCTGTGTTGCCCAGCGACAGCCCCAAAACATCACTGCTCTAGAGGAGATCTGCATGGAGGAATGGGCCAAAATACCAGCAACAGTGTGTGAAAACCTTGTGAAGACTTACAGAAAACGTTTGACCTCTGTCATTGCCAACAAAGGATATATAACAAAGTATTGAGATAAACTTTTGTTATTGACCAAATACTTATTTTCCACCATAATTTGCAAATAAATAAATTAAAAATCCTACAATGTGATTTTCTGGATTTCTTTTTCTCATTTCGTCTGTCATAGTTGAAGTGTACCTCTGATGAAAATTACAGGCCTCTCTCATCTTTTTAAGTTGGAGAACTTGCACAATTGGTGGCTGACTAAATACTTTTTTGCCCCACTGTATATACACATAAACATTCATACATATACACACATATATCATGACAGTGCCATAAAGTGTAATATCTACAAGTTATTTAAAATATGATTAAAATAAAAACATGACTATAAAGATGTCATGACAACTACAACAAAGGATTGGAGAAAAAGACTTTCAAACGAAATAAGACTTCTTGGCAAGGGAAAAAATATTTTGAATAAATGTGGGTTTTGACACACTTATGTAGGTGTCATAACCAGCCATAAAATAACGCAAAATACAGTATGTCACAACAGGTGTAAATATATGGGCCATGACAGGTTATGACAGGTTGTGTCAGCTGTTATGACATATTATGACATGGTTATGATTGTGTTATAACATGTTATGACACTGGGTGTCAAGTAAAGTGTTACCCAAAATTATACTGTAGCTACAAAAAAAATACTGATTATAGATCATTTATGTCATGCAATTTCTCCTAAAGTACCGAGAAGACTAGTGAACACTGTGTTGTGTAATAAAGTACCTGGAAGACTAGTAAACACTGTGTTGTGTAATACAGTACCTGGAAGACTAGTGAGCACTGTGTTGTGTAATAAAGTACTGGAAGAATAGTGAACACTGTGTTGTGTAATAAAGTACCTGGAAGAATAGTGAACACTGTGTTGTGTAATAAAGTACCAGGAAGACTAGTGAACACTGTGTTGTGTAATAAAGTACCTGGAAGACTAGTGAACACTGTGTTGTGTAATAAAGTACCTGGAAGACTAGTGAACACTGTGTTGGGAAATAAAGTACCTGGAAGACTAGTGAACGCTGTGTTGTGTAATAAAGTACCTGGAAGACTAGTGAACACTGTGTTGTGTAATAAAGTACCTGGAAGAATAGTGAACACTATGTTGTGTAATAAAGTACCTGGAAGAATACTGAACACTGTGTTGTGTAATAAAGTACCTGATAGACAAGTGCACATTATGTTGTGTAATAATGTACCTGGAAGACTAGTGAACACTGTGTTGCGTAATGAAGTACCTGGAAGACTAGTGAGCACTGTGTTGTGTAATAAAGTACCTGGAAGACTAGTGAACACTGTGTTGTGTAATAAAGTACCTAGAAGACTAGTGAACACTGTGTTGTGTAATAAAGTACCTAGAAGACTAGTGAACACTGTGTTGTGTAATAAAGTACCTGGAAGACTAGAGAACACTGTGTTGTGTAATAAAGTACCTGGTAGACTAGTGAACACTGTGTTGTGTAATAAAGTACCTGGTAGACTAGTGAACACTGTGTTGTGTAATAAAGTACCTGGAAGAATAGTGAACACTGTGTTGTGTAATAAAGTACCAGGAAGACTAGTGAACACTGTGTTGTGTAATAAAGTACCTGGAAGACTAGTAAACACTGTGTTGTGTAATACAGTACCTGGAAGACTAGTGAGCACTGTGTTGTGTAATAAAGTACTGGAAGAATAGTGAACACTGTGTTGTGTAATAAAGTACCTGGAAGAATAGTGAACACTGTGTTGTGTAATAAAGTACCAGGAAGACTAGTGAACACTGTGTTGTGTAATAAAGTACCTGGAAGACTAGTGAACACTGTGTTGTGTAATAAAGTACCTGGAAGACTAGTGAACACTGTGTTGGGAAATAAAGTACCTGGAAGACTAGTGAACGCTGTGTTGTGTAATAAAGTACCTGGAAGACTAGTGAACACTGTGTTGTGTAATAAAGTACCTGGAAGAATAGTGAACACTATGTTGTGTAATAAAGTACCTGGAAGAATACTGAACACTGTGTTGTGTAATAAAGTACCTGATAGACAAGTGCACATTATGTTGTGTAATAATGTACCTGGAAGACTAGTGAACACTGTGTTGCGTAATGAAGTACCTGGAAGACTAGTGAGCACTGTGTTGTGTAATAAAGTACCTGGAAGACTAGTGAACACTGTGTTGTGTAATAAAGTACCTAGAAGACTAGTGAACACTGTGTTGTGTAATAAAGTACCTAGAAGACTAGTGAACACTGTGTTGTGTAATAAAGTACCTGGAAGACTAGAGAACACTGTGTTGTGTAATAAAGTAAATGAAAGACTGGTGAACACTGTGTTGTGTAATAAAGTAAATGGAAGACTGGTCAGCACAGGAAAAATAACTAATCATGTCAATCTAACATATTGTCTCTCTTTGTCTCTCTCTTCTCTCTTCTCTCCTCTCTCTCTCGATGTCTCTCTCTTCTCTCTTCTCTCCTCTCTCTCTGTCACTCTCTCTCTCTCTCTCTCTCTCTCTCTCTCTCTCTCTCTCTCTCTCTCTCTCTCTCTCCTCTGTCTCTCCCAAAAACACATTTGTTAACAGGTGAATACTGATACCTTCAACCAAAAACATGTAAACATTGACACCGTCCATGAACACAAGACAAAGGTCTTTCAGATGTGTCTTCTTGATACTGTATATCATGAAATGAGTTTTGCTGAGAGGGCACATTTCTGTTGTTCTTTGTTCTTTTTATTTATTTTTACTGTAAATCATTTATTCCAAAACTAAAGATTAGAAGACTATATTATGAGGTAAAAACCAATGAGACCAAAAGGCAAAGGTCATTATATTATAAACCTGGTATTGACATTTAGACATTCTATGTTCTGTTTGCTGTGTCACATGGTTATTATAGGACCATAGAAATCAGATAAAAATTATCATGAGGTGAATCAGTTTGATTTATCACCTTGTTGTTAGGCTTCATATCTACATGTGTCCCAGTTATCACCAGGTCATGGTTTAAGAGGACAGGATATAAAGGGGACAACTGAGACTCCTAAATAACAGCAGAAATAACCACAAGAAGAGGAAATCATCACCCAGGAAGGAGAATGAAGAGTGTTGTATCTCTGCTGGTGTTGCTGCACTGCTGTCTGTCTGGAGCCCAGGTCCACAAAGACAGAGATGGAGATGGAGTCATTGTGAATGACATCCAGCAGGTTGACTATGAGGACAGAGAGAACAGAGGGAATGACATTCAGACTGACAAACAGAGCGCTGAAGCTGCATTAACACACAGCCAGCTAACCTGCCAGCCTGACATCCACACTGTGCTGAGAGAGATGAGCACCATGATGGCGGAGCAGACAGTTGAGCTGAGACACACAAAGACTGAACTGGGAGCCATTGAGGCCCGACTGAGAGCCAGTGAGAGCCGCCTGACAGCCAGTGAGAGCCAGGTGGAGGAATTGAAGGTGGAGCTGAAATCCAAAGTGGAGGAACTGAGGAAAATTAATGAAGGTAAATTAGAATAATCTCCTTCATAGCTGTTTTTATTACACAAAGATTTTAATCTGAGTCTAGGTACAGACCCAAAGTGTATTTTATACTAATTAAGATCATGAGTCATTTTCAGTGCAGTTGAAAAGTATTCAGACCCCTTCATGTTACAGCCTTATTCTAAAATGGATTAAATCAATCTACTGTACACACTATACCCCATAATGACTAAGCACAAACAGTTTATTTTACATTTCTGCATAAACCTTAATTGTGAGTATTCATACTCTTTGCTATCAATCAATCAAATGTATTGTGAAGCCCTTTTAACATCAGTAGATGTCACAAAGTGCTGTACAGAATCCCAGCCTAAAACCAAAACAGAAAAATCAAACAGCAATTAATGCAGATGTAGAAGAACAGTGGCTAGGAAAAACTCCCTAGAAAGGCAGGAACCTAGGAAGAAACCTAGAGAGGAACCAGGCTCTGAGGGGTGGCCAGTCCTCTTCTGGCTGTGCCGGGTGGAGATTATAACAGTACATGGCCATTAAGGCCAGATTGTTCTTCAAGATGTAAAATAGTTCATAGATGACCAGCAGGGTCAAATAATAATCACAGTGGTTGTAGTGGGTGCAACAGGTCAGTACCTCAGGAGTAAATGTCATTTGACTTTTCATAGCCGAGCATTCAGAGGTCGAGACCTCAGGTGTGGTAGAGAGCGAGAGATAGTCGAAAACAGCAGGTCCGGGACAGGGTAGCACGTCCGGTGAACAGGTCAGAGTTCAATAACCGCAGGCAGAACAGTTGAAACTGTATCAGCAGCATGACCAGGTGGACTTGGGACAGCCAGGAGTCATCAGGCCAGGTAGTCCTGAGGCATGATCCTAGGACTAAGGTCCTCCGGGAGAGGAGAGAGAATTAGAGGGAGCATACTTACATTCATACAAGACAGCAGATAAGACAGGAGAATTACACCAGATATAACAGACTGACCCTAGCCCCCTGGCACATGTAAAAAATATATACGTATTTAACCTTTATTTAACTGCAGCATAGATACTGGAGGCTGTGACAGGGGTGGGTCGGGGGGACACTGTTGCCTCGTCCAACGATACCCCCGGACAGGGCCAAACAGGAACGAAATAACCCCACCCACTTTGCCAAAGTACAGCCCCCACACCACTAGAGGGATATCAACAGGCCACACACTTACTATTCTGAGACAAGGCTGAGTATAGCCCACAAAGATCTCCTCCCCCACACGAGCCCGAGGGGGTGCAAACCCGGACAGGAAGATCACAGGAGATTATTAAAAAAAATGGAGCCTGCGTCGGAGAGATAGGTAGGAGCAAGCCCATGTTTTGCTTTGAAAGGTTAGCAGTAAAACCTTGAAATGAGCCCTAGCCTTAACAGGAAGCCAGTGTAGAGAGGCAAGCACTGGAGTAATATGATCACATTGTTTGGTTCTATTAAAGATTCTAGCAGCCGTGTGTTAAGTTATGAAGATGGAAAAAAAAGCTGTCCTTGAAATATTCTTGATATGTTCATCAGTGTCCTTCACAGTTTTATTTGAGACGACTGTACAACCATCAAGACTAATCGTCAGATCCAACAGCAGATCTCTTTGTTTCTTGCGACCTAAACTAGCATCTCTGTTGCCCGAGTTTAAAAGTAAAACATTTGCCGCCATCCACTTCCTTGTGTCTGAAACACAGGCTTCCAGGGTAGGCAGTTTGGGGCTTCACCATGTTTCATCGAAATGTGTGTTGTCCGCAAAGCAGTGAAAGTTGACATTGTGTTTCCGAATGACATCACCAAGAGGTAGAATGTATAGTGAAAACAATAGTGGTCCTAAACGGAACCTGGAGGAACACCGAACGTACAATTGATTTGTCAGAAGACAAACCATCCACAGAGACGAACTGATATATTTCTGACAGATAAGATCTAAACCAGGCCAGAACTTGTCCATGTAGACCAATTAGGGTTTCTAATCTCTCCAAAAGAATGTGGTGATCGATGGTGTCAAAAGCAGCACTAAGTTCTAGGAGCACGAGGACAGATGCAGAGCCTTGGTTTGACGCCATTAAAAGGTATTTTACCACCTTCACAAGTGTAGTCTCAGTGCTATGATGGGGTCTAAAATAAGCCTGAAGCATTTCAAATACATTATTTGTATATAGCTTTTTCTGCAATTTTTGAGAGGAATGGGAGATTCAATCTATTTGTTTTTACATTTTTCGGGTCAATGTTTGGCTTTTTCAAGAGAGACTTTATTACTGCCACTTTTAGTGAGTTTTGTACACATCCGGTGGATAGGGAGACATTTATCATGTTCAACATAGGAGGGCCAAGCACAGGAAGTAGCTCTTTCAATTGTTTAGTTGGATTAGGGTCCAGTATGCAGCTTGAGGGTTAAGAGGCCATGACTATTTTCATGAATGTGTCAAGAGATACAGGTTTTTTTTTTCAAGTGTCTCCATTGATCCTTGGTCCTGGCAGTTCTGTACAGAGCTTTGAAGAAATACGCAGATTCGAATGATCATGATCTTTTCATCTAAGAAGTTAATGAATTCATCAGTGCTGAAGTGAAAGCCGTCCTTTCTTGTTGAATGCTGCTTTTTAGTTAGCTTTGCGACAGTATCAAAAATACATTTTGGATTGTTCTTATTCTCCTCAATTAGGTTGAAAAAATAGGATTATCGAGCAGCAGTGAGGGCTCTTCGCTATTTCCGTTTACATTTTCTGGAAGCTTGCTTCAGGGCTCGGGTATTTTCTGTATACCAGGGAGAGCATTTCTTGTAACAAATGTTTTTTTGGGGTGCGACTGCATCTAGGGTATTACGCAAGGTTAAATGTAGATCCTCAGTTAGTTGGTTAACCGATTTTTGTACTCTTGATGTCCTTGGGGAGGTGGAGGGAGTCTGGAAGGGCATCTAGGAATCTTTGGGTTGTCTGAGAATTTATAGCACAGCTTTTGATGGTCCTTGGTTGGGATCTGAGCAGATTATTTGTTGCGATTACAAACGTAATAAAATCGTGATCCGATAGTCCAGGATTATGAGGAAAAAACATTTAGATCCACAATATTAATCCCACGGGACAAAACTAGATCCACGGTATGATTGTGGCAATGAGTAGGTCCGGAGACATGTTGGACAAAAACTCTGAAAGCCTTTTGGAGTAGGTCTGTGGACTTTTCCATGTGAATATTAAAGTCCCCAAAAATGTGAATATTATCTGACATGACTACACGACTATAGGAATTCAGGTAACTCAGTGAGGAACGCAGCATGCGGCGGCCAAGGAGGCTTGTAAAATGTTGCTATAAATAGCGATTGAGTAGGCTGCATAGATTTCATGACTTGAAGCTCAAAAGACGAAAACAAGGAAATTTGCTGTCGTAAATGTTAGCAACACCTCTGCCTTTGAGGGGTGCGCAGGGGATATGGTCACTAATGTAACAAGGAGGAGAGGCTTTATTTAACACAGTAAATTCATCAGGCTTGAGCCATGATTCAGTCAGGCCAATCACATCAAGATTATGTTCTGTGATTACTTCATTGACTATGACTGCCTTGGAAGTGAAGGATTTAACATTTTGAGATGTGAGATATCACAATCACTGTCAATAATGACAGGAATGGAGGAGGTCTTTATTCCAGTGAGATTGCTAAGGCAAACACTGCCATGTTTAGTTTTGCTCTACCTAGATGGAGGCACAGACACGGTCTATGCGACTCGAAATTGAGCTCAGGTGCATCCTGTTTCCAATGATCATCCTTGAGAAGCTTCTACAACTTGATTGGAGTCCATCTGTGTTAAATTAAATTGATTGGACATGATTTGGAAAAGCACACACCTGTCTATACAGTGCATTCGGAAAGTATTCATACCCTTTACCTTTTCCACATTTTGTTATGTTACAGCCTTATTCTAAAATGTATTGAATAAATGTTTTTCCTCATTAATCTACACACAATGCAACATCATGACAAAAGCAAGAACAGGCTTTTAGAAATTTTAGCAAATGTAAAAAAAACTCAACAGAAATACCTTACATAAGTATTCAGACACTTTTCTATGAGACTCGAAAATGAGCTCAGGTGCATCCTGATTCCATTAATCATCCTTAAAGTTGGTTGCCAACCGCCATATAAAGTCCAAAGAAGAAGAAGAAGCCTGAAGGAGGAGCGATTACTAGAAACAAACTCGGTTTACTGTTTTATCTGGTAAAATATCAGGTAAAATAACAACCCAATGTTAATAACCCAGGACGAATTTGCTAGCAACAGCAAGCTAGCTAGCTACATTGCCATGAATGTTTATTTATTTTCGACCTGTCCACAAATGAATATAAATGTTTTGATATTAACCCTGTGTGTCCTGATCGTGTCTGGTGTGGATCTGGTCAGCATGTTCTAAAATGGAGTAAATCGTTTTTCCCCCTTATCAATCTACACACAATACCCCATAATGACAAAGCAAAAACAGGTTTTTATGAATTAATAATTTAAACAAATTTATCAACAACAACAAAAAACTGAAATATCACATTTACATAAATGTACAGACCCTTTACACAATACTTTGTTGAAGCACTGGCAGTTATTACAGCCTTGAGTCTTTTTGGGTATGACTCTACACGCTGCTCATCTGCACAGCTATTTTCAGGTCTCTCCAGAGATGTTAGATCGGATTCAAGTTAAGGCTCTGGCTGGGCCATTCAAGGCCATTCATAGACTTGTCCCGAAGCCACTGCTGCGTTGTCTTGGCTGTGTGCTTAGGATCATTGTCCTGTTGGAAGGTGAACCTTTGCCCCAGTCTGATGTCCTGAGCACTCTGGACAAGGTTTTCATCAATGATCTCTCTGTACTTTGCTCCGTTCATCTTTCCCTTAAACCTGACTAGTAAAATCAAATTGTATTTGTCACATGCGCTAATACAAAAATAAGAAATAAAAGTAATAAATAATTAAAGAGCAGCTGTAAAATAGCAATAGCGAAGGAATATACGGGGTACTGGTAAAGAGTCAATGTGCGGGGCACCGGTATGTCGAGATAATCGAGGTAATATGTACATGTAGGTAGAGTTATTAAAGTGACTATGCATAGCTAATAACAGAGAGTAGCAGCAGTGTATAAAGGGGAGGGGGGCAATGCAAATAGTCTGGGTAGCCATTTGATTAGATGTTCAGGAGTCTTATGGTTTGGGGTAGAAGCTGTTTAGAAGCCTCTTGGACTTAGACTTGGCGCCCGGTACCTCTGCTATGCGGTAGTAGAGAAGGTGGCTTTGACTAGTCTTTGACAATAAGGGCCTTCCTCTGACACTGCCTGGTATAGAGGTCCTGTATGTCAAGAAGCCTGTTCTCAGTGATGTACTGGGCCGTACGTACTACCCTCTGTAATGCCTTGTGGTCAGTTGCCGAGTAGTTGCCATACCAGGCAGTGATGCAACCAGTCAGGATGCTCTCGATGGTGCAGCAGTAGAATCTTTTAGTTTCATGAGGGGGAATATGTTTTGTTATGTCCTCTTCACGACTGTCTTGGTGTGCTTGGACCATGTTAGTTTGTTGGTGATGTGTACGCCAAGAAACTTGAAGCCCTCAACGTGCTCCACTACAGCCCCGTCAATGAGAATGGGGGCTTGCTCGGTCCTCCTTTTCCTGTAGTCCACAATCATCTTCTTTGTCTTGATTGCGCTGAGGGACAGGTTGTTGTCCTTGCACCAAATGGTCAGGTCTCTGGCCTCCTCCCTATAGGCTGTCTCGTCATTGTCGGTGATCAGGCCTACCACTGTTGTGTCATTGGAAAACTTAATGATGGTGTTGGAGTTGTACCTGGCCGTGCAGTCATGAGTGAACAGAGAGTACAGGAGGGAACTGAGCACGTACCCCTGAGGGGCCCCCGTGTTTGTATTTGTATGTATTATGGATCCCCATTAGCTGCTGCCAAGGCAGTATACAATTTTAAGAACATTACGATACATGTTAATGTTAATGAAAATGTTAATCCCCCCCCCCACACTTCTTACGTCCGTTTTCTACTGTAAATTGAAGACTAGTAAAAATGTTGTTGGGTATTTGTATTTGTATGTATTATGGATCCCCATTAGTTCCTGTATGCTTGGGGTCATTGTCCATTTGGACGACCCATTAGCGACGAAGCTTGAACTTCCTGACTGATGTCTTGAGATGTTGCTTCAATATATCCACATAATTTTCCTTCTTCATGATGCCATCTTTTTTGTGAAGTGCACCAGTCCCTCCTGCAGCAATGCACCCCCACAACATGATACTGCCACCCCCGTGCTTCACAGTTGGGTTGGTGTTCTTCGGCTTGCAAGCCTCCCCCCTTTTCCTCCAAACATAACTATGTTCATTATGGCCAAACAGACCAGAGGACATTTTGCCAAAAAGTACAATCTTTGTCCCCATGTGCAGTTGCAAACCGTAGTCTGGCTGTTTTATGGCGGTTTTTGAGCAGTGGCTTCTTCCTTGCTGAGCGGCCTTACAGGTTATGTCGATATAGGACTCGTTTTACTGTGGATATAGATACTTTTGTACCTGTTTCCTCCAGCATCTTCACAAGGTCTTTTGCTGTTGTCCTGGGATTGATTTGCACTTCTTGCACCAAAGTACGTTCATCTCTAGGAGACAGAATGCGTCTCCTTCCTGAGCAGTATGACGGCGGCGGGGTCCCATGGTATTTATACTTGTGTACTATTGTTTGTACAGATGAATGTGCTACCTTCAGGCGTTTGGAAATTGCTCTCAAGGATGAGCCAGACTTGTGGAGGTTTACAAATTTTTTTCTGAGGTCTTGGCTGATTTCTTTTCATTTTCCCATGATGTCAAGCAAAGAGGCACTGAGTTTGAAGGTAGGCCTTGAAATACATCCACAGGTACACTTCCAATTGACTCAAATTATGTCAATTAACCTATCAGAAGCTTCTAAAGCTAATAATTTTCTGGAATTTTCCCAGCTGTTTAAAGGCGCAGTCAACTTAGTGTATGTAAACTTCTGACCGACTGGAACTGTGATACAGTGAGTTATAAGTGAAATAATCGGTCTGTAAACAATTGTTGGAAATATTACTTGTCATGCACAAAGTAGATGTCCTAACTGACCTGCCAAAACTATAGTTTGTTAACAAAACATTTGTGGAGTGGTTAAAAAACGAGTTTTAATGACTCCAACCTAAGTGTATGTAAACTTCCGACTTCAACTGTATGTATAGTGCTTGTTAAGTGCGTTTTGAGGATCAGCGTGGCGGATGTGTTGTTACCTACCCTTACCACCTGGGGGCAGTCCGTCAGGGAGTCCAGGATCCAGTTGCAGAGGAGGTGTTTAGTCCCAGAGTCCTTAGCTTAGGGATGAGCTTTGAGGGCACTATGGTGTTGAAAGCTGAGCTGTAGTCAATGAATAGCATTCTCACATAGGTGTTCCTTTTGTCCATGTGGGAAAGGGCAGTGTGGAGTGCAAAAGAGATTGCATCATCTGCGGATTGGTTGGGGGGTATTCAAATTGGAGTGGGTCTCGGTTTTCTGGGATATTGTTGTTGATGTGAGCCATGACCAGCCTTTCAAAGCACTTCATGGCTACAGACGTGACTGCTATGGGTCGGTAATCATTTAGACAGGTTACCTTAGTGTTCTTGGGCACAGGGACTATGGTGGTCTGCTGGAAACATGTTGGTATTACAGACAGACAGGAGAGGTTGAAATTGTCAGTGAAGACACTCACAGCGCATGCTGAGAGTACACATCCTGGTAATCCATCTGGCCCTGCGGCCTTGTGAATGTTGACCTGTTTAAAGGTCTTACACACATCGGCTACGGAGAGCGTGATCACACAGTCGTCCCGAACAGCTGATGCTCTCATGCATGTTTTAGTGTTACTTGCCTTGAAGTGAGCATAGAAGTAAGTTAGCTCATCTGGTAGGCTTGTGTCACTGGGCATCTCCCGGCTGTCCTTCCCTTTGTTGTATGTAATAGTTTGCAAGCCCTGCCCCATCCGACGAGAGTCGGAGTAGTACGATTGAGTTTGATTTATCACCTTATTGCTTCATAACTACATGTTATCACCAGGTCATGGTTTAAAAGGACAGAATATAAAGGGGAGCAGCGGTGAACGCGTCATGGTTTAAGAGGACAGGATATAAAGGGGAGCAGCGGTGAACAGCAATCTTCAAGTCTTTCCACAGGTTTTCAATGGGATTCAAGTCTGGGCTTTGGCTGGGCCACTCAAGGACTATCACATTCTTGTTCTGAAGCTATTCCAATGTTGCTTTGGCTGTATACTTGGGGTCATTGTCCTGTTGGAACATGAATTTTCGCCCCCAACTAAGGTCATTTGGACTCTGAAGCAGGTTCTCATTGAGGATTTACCTGTATTTGTCTCCAGTCATTGTTCCCTCTATCCTTACCAGTTTACCTGACGTTGAAAAGCATCCCTACAGAATGATGCTGCAGAACTGCAGCGTGGAGGAAAACAGCGTCAGGCAAGGGAAAACAGGCACAACACAAATACAGGATTAATGCAGGAACAAACGGCAAAAACGCTGACTGAGCAGAGGTTACGAAATGGCAGGGTGGAAGTGGCAGGGCTGATTATTTGTAGAGATCTTGATTATGGAACAGGTTGCAGCTGGTGGGGATCTGCTCTGCCTCCAGCACACCTGTCTCCACACACACACACACACACACACACACACACACACACACACACACACACACACACACACACACACACACACACACACACACACACACACAGAGGGAGAGAGCACTGGGGAGTGTCGGCAGGTTATGAATACACAGGTTGAGCAGTAGAGGGCATGGCAGGAGCAGATGTAACAGTATGTACAGTTGAAACAGTATATACTGTATTTGAAGGTATGTGTACATTTATTTTGCAAAGCTCACGCATGCGACGTGAGCATTGTGGTCAGCATGTAAGGCTGAAACAGACCAAAATGTTGAAAAAGTGAAGGGTATGAATACTTTCCAAATGCACTGTTTACAAATATCACTAACTTGTTTATTGTTCATGCATCTGATTTCAGAACAAGCAGTGAAACTAAACTCACGTTGAAGTTCTGAAGAGAAACAGTCAAGGTAATGAGAGGAAAATTAAGTTTAGTTTTGACAGTATTAAACAATATATATATATGGTCTGAATGACTGACCTTATTGTTGATAACATGTCTAATCTACACCACCTAGTGTCCAGTTAGATAAAGTAGTGTTGACTCATCTCTATCCCACAGACAGGAAGGTGGCTTTCTCAGCCTCACTAGCAGCACCTGGTCAAAAAGGACACACTGGACCCTTCAACACTGCAATCACCCTGGTCTACAGAAATATCATCTCAAACATTGGCAATGCTTATAATCCCACTACAGGTACACTATATTCATATCATCAGTATTTGTAAGTCTGTGAAAACATAGTTATTAATAATCCTCTGTCCTCGTATCATCTCTGATGACTGTTTCTGTGTGAATGTTCTGCTACAGGGATCT
This sequence comes from Brachymystax lenok tsinlingensis, assembly GCA_030435695.1. Taxonomy (NCBI): domain Eukaryota; kingdom Metazoa; phylum Chordata; class Actinopteri; order Salmoniformes; family Salmonidae; genus Brachymystax; species Brachymystax lenok. Next base: position 38,306,287 of record CM059788.1, read on the forward strand.
TCACAGCACCAGTGAGAGGACTCTACCTGTTCAGGTTTTTCATCTATGGACACGGTGATAATTCAGCTCCTACATCTGCAGCCTTGCATAAGAATGGACATCAAATAGCTATGGCATATGCTCGCCAAGCTACCGGTAGTATTAGTTCCTCCAATGGAGTGTCACTGCTGCTGGAGGTAGGAGATGTGGTCTCCATGCATCTCTGGTCTGGGAGAAAGATATATGATGATGAAAATCGCCACAGCACCTTCAGCGGTCATCTACTCTTCACTATGTAAGAAGGTTGGTACAATGCTATCTGATGGGGTGTGTTGTCTTTGTCATGTCAATATTAGGTAACACTTGACGCCCAGCGTCTTAACACATTATGTCACAGTCATAACCATGCCATAATGTGTCAAACAGGACACAACATGTCATAACCTGTTATAATATAGTCTTAACACTGTCATGACACATATATATTGAGACCTGTTGTGACATACAGTATATTGGGTTCTTTTATGGCTAGTTATGACACCTACATAAGATTATCAAAACCCAATAAACCTACCACACGGCAAAACATTACTTTATACAAAAGCCTACTTGTTAGCAGTATGTTTATGTTCTATTCATTTTGTAATTGACCGTATTAAATTATGATTGTAAATGCGCACACATTGATGTCAGACTTGCACCTAAACCAATGCTTTGTTGCTACGTGCGTGATAGGCCTATCTGGTTTATATGGTTAATGTGGTCATAATGCTTCATGACAGTTTCATAAAGTGTATTATCTTATTCCAAGTAAAGTGAAACAGAATGGCCACAATGCTTCATGACAGTGCCACGAAGTCTAATTTCTACAAGTTATTTAAAATATGATTAAAATAAAAACACGACTATAAAGACGTCATGACAACTACAACAAAGGATTGGAGAAAAGAACGTTCAAACAAAATGAGACTTCTTGGCAGGGGAAAAAATATTTTGAATAAATGTGGGTTTTGACACTTATTTAGGTGTCATAACCAGCCATAAATTAACGCAATATACAGCATGTTACAACGGGTGTAAATATATGGGCCATGACAGGTTATGACAGGTTGTGTCAGCTGTTATGACATATTATGACATGGTTATGATTGTGTCATAACATGTTATGACACTGGGTGTCAAGTAAAGTGTTACCCAATATTATACTGTAGTACCTAGAAGACTAGTGAACACTGTGTTGTGTAATAAAGTACCTGGTAGACTAGTGAACACTGTGTTGTGTAATAAAGTACCTGGAAGACTAGTGAACACTGTGTTGTGTAATAAAGTAAATGGAAGACTAGTGAACACTGTGTTGTGTAATAACGTACCTGGAAGACTAGTGAACACTGTGTTGTGTAATAAAGTACTGGAAGAATAGTGAACACTGTGTTGTGTAATAAAGTACCTGGTAGACTTTCCAACACAGTGTTGTGTAATAAAGTACTGGAAGAATAGTGAACACTGTGTTGTGTAATAATGTACCTGGAAGAGTAGTGAACACTGTGTTGTGCACCTGGAGGACTAGTGAACACTGTGTTGTGTAATAAAGTACCTGGAAGACTAGTGAACACTGTGTTGTGTAATAAAGTAAAAAAAATAACTAATCATGTCAATCTAACATATTGTCTCTCTTTGTCTTTCTCTCTCTCTGTCTGTCTGTCGCTCTCTCGATGTCTCTCTCTCTCTCTCTCTCTCTCTCTCTCTCTCTCTCTCTCTCTCTCTCTCTCTCTCTCTCTCTCTCTCTCTCTCTCTCTCTGTGTAAACACATTTGTTTACAGGTGAATACTGATACCTTCAACCAAAAACATGTAAACATTGACACCATCCATGAACACAAGACAAAGGTCTTTCAGATGTGGCTTCTTGATACTGTATGTCATGAAATGAGTTTTGCTGAGAGGGCACATTTCTCTTTTACTTTGTTATTTATTTTTTATTTTTTATTGTAAGTCATTCATTCCAAACCTAAAGATTAGAAGACTATATTATGAGGTAAAAACCAATGAGACCAAAAGGCAAAGGTCATTCTGTTTGCTGTGTCACATGGTTATTATAGGACCATAGAAATCAGATGAAATAATCATGAGGGGAATCAGTTTGATTTACCACCTTGTTGTTAGGCTTCATATCTACATGTTTCCCAGTTATCACCAGGTCATGGTTTAAGAGGACAGGATATAAAGGGACAACTGAGACTCCAAAATAACAACAGAAATAACCACAAGAAGAGGAAATCATCACCCAGGAAGGAGAATGAAGAGTGTTGTATCTCTGCTGGTGTTGCTGCACTGCTGTCTGTCTGGAGCCCAGGTCCACAAAGACAGAGATGGAGATGGAGTCAGTGTGAATGACATCCAGCAGGTTGACTATGAGGACAGAGAGAACAGAGGGAATGACATTCAGACTGACAAACAGAGAGCTGAAGCTGCGTTAACACACAGCCAGCTAACCTGCCAGCCTGACATCCACACTGTGCTGAGAGAGATGAGCACCAAGATGGCAGAGCAGAGAGTTGAGCTGAGACACACAAAGACTGAACTGGGAGCCATTGAGGCCCGACTGAGAGCTAGTGAGAGCCGACTGACAGACAGTGAGAGCCAGGTGGAGGAACTGATGTAAATATTATACTGTCCACTAAGATTTCTTTAATTATTGTCGATTCCCCACCCACCCACTAGTAAATTAAACACTAGTTTATCAAAATAATGACTCAAAGTATCATTATAACACATGCACAGGCACACACACACACACACGGACACAAAAATAACTTGTGATAACTATGTGCATGTGGGCAGACTGATTGACTACCAAATCCTTCAACCACCGTTCACGAACACAAGGCAAACGTCTTTCAGGTGGGGCTTGTTGATAATCATGATATGAGTTTTTGCTGAGAGAGGACATTATCTCTTTTACCTTGCTGATTGGAAATATTTGACTGTAAATCTTTAATTCTCTTCCAAACCTAATGATTAGAATACTGTATTGCAAGGTATTACACAACGGGTGGGTCTAATCCTGAATGCTGATTGGTTAAAACCGCATTACCACCGGCTAAATCTATGATGTTATTTACTCTGTTCCATCTGACTGTGCAATCGACTGTCTCATCAGCCCAGCCAGGCAATTTATAAACTTGATCTCCACTATAAAAGCATCTAGACATTATCTCACATTTCTTTCAGACTAACATTTAGTTTTCAACAGTGGAGATTTGCAAAATCCTTGCTGTCTTTCTCTCTGACATTTGCAACGTTATTTCAATATTCAAATTAGATTTTCAGCTGTCCCATAGTAATGAACATGTCGGGAATCGGGACGAGACAGGCAAGCAGGTATGTTTCTCAGCCAGTCGAAATCCTGAATCAGCTGGCATCATTTTTATGGATATATATATATATATACAAAGAAATATCAACTGGAAAAAGGTCAAATGAAACAGTACAGCTAGTTTGCTGTCTTTCCAGCTTCAGTTTGAAGTGATGGTGTTAGTTGTGTTGTTGGCTAGTTCCTCTGAACAACAGTGTCCTGACGAGAACACATTTTCTATGTCAGGCAAAATCACACGTCATTAGTTCATTGTTATGGATGTATCCAAATAAATGTCAGCTTAAACAAATGCAACAATTTAGACCAAAAGGCAAAGGTAAATATATTATAAAACTGGTATTGACATTTAGGCATTCTTCGTTCTGTTTGCTGTGTCACATGGTTATTATAGGACCATAGAAATCAGAAAAAAGTGATCATGAGGTGAATCAGTTTGATTTATCACCTTAACGCTTCATATCTACGTGTCCCTGTTATCACCAGGTCATGGTTTAAGAGGACAGGATTTAAAGGGGAGCTGCGGTGAACAGCAATCTTCAAGTCTTTCCACAGATTTTCAATGGGATTCAAGTCTGGGCTTTGGCTAGGGCACTCAAGGACTTTCACATTCTTGTTCTGATGTTATTCCTTTGATGCTTTGGCTGTATGCTTTGGGTCATTGTCCTGTTGGAACATAAACCTTTGCCCAGTCTAAGGTCGTTTGCACTCTGAAGCAGGTTCTCATCAAGGATTAACCTGTATTTGGCTCCATTCATTGTTCCCTCTATAAATAAAGGTGAAATAAAAAAAATAAAAAAATAAATTGTTCCCTCTATCCTTACCAGAGTCCCTGATGCTGAAAAGCATCCCCATAGCATGATGCTGCCACCACCATGCTTCACTGTAGGGATGGTGTTAGACGGGTGATGAGTTGTGCCTGGTTTTCTCCAGACATAGAACTTTGCATTCAGACCAAAGAGTTCAATTATTGTCTCATCAGACCACAGAATATTTTTCCTTATGCTCATCAGAGTCTATCACATGCCTTTTTGCAAAGTCCAGGTGTGGTGTCATGTGCCTTTTTCTCAGGAGTGGCTTCTGTCTGGCCACTCTCCCATAAAGCCCAGATTGGTGAAGTGCTGTAGAGACTGTTGCCCTTCTGGCAGGTTCTCCCATCTCAACCAAGGAACTCTGCAGTTCTGTCAGATTGGTCATTGGGTTCTTGGTCCCTCCCTGACCAAGGTCCTTCTTGCCCGGCTGCTCAGTTTGGTCAGACGACCAGAGTCTGGGTAGTTCCAGATTTGTTCCATTTCCCAATGATGGAGACCACTGTGCTCTTGGAGACTTTAAACACTCTATACATTGTTTTATAGCCTTCCCAAGATATATGCCTTATTACAATTATATCTCAGAGATCTCCGGACAGTTCCTTGGACATCTGAAGGATGATGAAAGGAAATTAGATGCACCTGAGCTCAATTTGGTGTATCATAGCAAAGGGGTGTGAATACTTAATTGCACATTTATGTATTTCATTTTCAATAAATTTGCAAAAATGTCAAACATGTTTTCACTTTGCCATTATGGTGTATTGTGTGTAGATGGGTGAGGGAAAATAACTATTCAATCAATATTGAATTCAGGCTGTAACACAACAACATGTGGAATAAGTCAAGGGAATGAGTACATTCTGAAGGCACTGTATCTGAGCTGGAAAATATTCAGAACTTTTGCTGGAACTTTTTAGTAACATTGACTTAGCGTTGGAAGCTCTCCATTTGCTCTCTAATAGTTTAAACTAAGGTAGTTGTCAATGTGAAAAGTAGGTGAAATAAAAATATACATCTTAAAATATAAATGTCTTGCAAGTATTATATTGTACAGTATGACGTTTTGAATCAATGTATGGAAACAATTTTACCACGTCCTACATATATTTTCTTCTGTACATTCAAGACTAGTAAACACTGTTTTGGATATTGTGAAATAAAGCATTCATTAAAAAAAATGACTCAAAGTTTCATTTCAGACTAACATACACTTGAGTCATTTAGCAGACACTCTTATCCAGAGAGACTAACTGTAGTGAGTGCACACTTTTTCATGCTGGTCCCTTGTGGGAATTGAACGCACAACCCTGGTGTGGCAAGCACCATGATCTATCAACTGAACCACACAGGGCACACACACAGAGACACAAGCTTTACGCCACTCCGGCCGACGCTTGGCGTTGTACATGGTGATCTCAGGCTAGTGTCATGCTGCTCGGCCATTGAAACCTATTTCATGAAGCTCCCAATGAAAAGTTATTGTGCTGATGTTGCTTCCAGAGGCAGTTTGGAAATCGGTAGTGAGAGTTGCAACCGAGGACAGACGACTTTTACGCGCTGAGCACTTCAGCACTCAGTTCCCGTTCTGTGAGCTTGTGTGGCCTACCACTTTGGCGGGGAACTGGAACACGCTGTTGTACATGTCGATCCAGAGCATCCCAAACATGCTCAATGTCTGGTGAGTATGCAGGCCATGGAAGGACTGGGACATTTTCAGCTTTCAGGAATTGTGTACAGATCCTTGTGACATGGGGCCGTGCATTATCATGCTGAAACATGAGGGCATGGAGGCGGATGAATGGCACGACAATGGGCCTCAGGATCTCGTCACGGTATCTCAGTGCATTGAAATTGCCATCGATAATAGGCAATTATGTTCGTTATCCGTAGCTTATGCCTGCCCATACCATAAACCTGCCCAGGGACTGCCGGCTGGCTGAAACCGTCACTTTTACTAAAATGTTGATTAATGTGCACTGTCCCTTTAAAAATTAAAAATAAACTCAAACTCAAACCCCACCGCCACCATGGGGCACTCTGTTCACAAAGTTGGCATCAGCAAACCACTCGCCCTCACGACGCCGCACACGCTGTCTGCCATCTGTCCGTACATTTGAAACCGGGATTCATCCATAAAGAGCACACTTCTCCAGCATGCCAGTGGCCATCGAAGGTGAGCATTTGCCCATTGAAGTCGGTTACAACTCCAAACTGCAGTCAGGTCAAGACCCTGGTGAGGACAACGAGCCTGCAGATGAGCTTCCCTGAGGTGGTTTCTGACAGTTTGTGCAGAAATTCTTTGGTTTTGCAAAGCCGCAGTTTCATCATCTGTCTGGGTGGCTGGTCTCACTCGATCCCACAGGTGAAGAAGCCAGATGTGGAGATCCTGGGCTGGTGTGGTTACACCTGGTCTGCGGTTGCGAGACCGTTTGGACGTACTGCCATTCTCTAAAATGACGTTGGTGGCGGCTTATGATAGAGAAAGTAACATTAAATTCTCTTGCAACAGCTTTGGTGGACATTCCTGCAGTCGGCATGCCAATTGCACGCTCCCTTAAAACTTGAGACATCTGTGGCATTGTGTTGTGTCACAAAACTGCACATTTTAGAGTGGCCTTTTATTGTCCCCAGCACAAGGTGCACTTGTGTAATGATCATGCTGTTTAATCAGCTTACTGATATGCCACACATGTCAGGTGTATGGATTATCTTGGCAAATGATGAATGCTCACTAAAAGGAATGTAAACAACTTTGTGCAGAGCATTTGTGAGAAATAAGCTTTTGTGCATATGGAACATTTCTGGGATCTTTTATTTCAGCTCATGAAACATGGGACCAACACTTTACATGTTGTGTTTATATTTTTGCTCAGTATATTAGAGAGCAAAGTAAGAACGCTTTTAACGCTAAGACAATGTTATTAGAAGTTCAGAATATTTTCCAGCACAGCTACATTTGGGCTCCAGAGTGGTGCAGTGGTCTAAGCCACTGCATCTCAGTGCAAAAGGCATCACTGCAGTACTTGGTTTGAATCCAGGCTGCAATACATTCAGCAGTCATTGGGAGTCCCATAGGGTGGCACACAATTGGCCGGGGTAGGCCGTCATTGTAAATAAGAATTTGTTGATTAACTGATTTGCCTAGTTAAATAAAAATCTCTTCAGAAATATAATATTAACACAACAAAGACCAGACCCCATCAGGTAGTCTTTTACCAATCCTCTTACATAGTGAAGAGCAGGTTACCACTGAAGGTGCTGTGGCGATTTCCATCATAAAATATCTTTCTCCCAGCCCAGAGATGCACGGAGACCACATCTCCTACCTCCAGCAGCAGTGACACTCCATTGGAGGAATTAACAACATGGCATGCTGTAATATATTGTAATATATATATATACAGTGGGGCAAAAAAGTATTTAGTCAGCCACCAATTGTGCAAGTTCTCTCACTTAAAAAGATGAGAGAGGCCTGTAATTTTCATCATAGGTACACTTCAACTATGACAGACAAAATGAGGAAAAAAATCCAGAAAATCACATTGTAGGATTTTTAATGAATTTATTTGCAAATTATGGTGGAAAATAAGTATTTGGTCACATACAAACAAGCAAGATTTCTGGCTCTCACAGACCTGTAACTTCTTCTTTAAGAGGCTCCTCTGTCCTCCACTCGTTACCTGTATTAATGGCACCTGTTTGAACTTGTTATCAGTATAAAAGACACCTGTCCACAACCTCAAACAGTCACACTCCAAACTCCACTATGGCCAAGACCAAAGAGCTGTCAAAGGACACCAGAAACAAAATTGTAGACCTGCACCAGGTTGGGAAGACTGAATCTGCAATAGGTAAGCAGCTTGGTTTGAAGAAATCAACTGTGGGAGCAATTATTAGGAAATGGAAGACATACAAGACCACTGATAATCTTCCTCGATCTGGGGCTCCACGCAAGATCTCACCCCGTGGGGTCAAAATGATCACAAGAACGGTGAGCAAAAATCCCAGAACCACACGGGGGACCTAGTGAATGACCTGCAGAGAGCTGGGACCAAAGTAACAAAGCCTACCATCAGTAACACATTACGCCGCCAGGGACTCAAATCCTGCAGTGCCAGACATGTCCCCTGCTTAAGCCAGTACATGTTCAGGCCCGTCTGAAGTTTGCTAGAGAGCATTTGGATGATCCAGATGAGGATTGGGAGAATGTCATATGGTCAGATGAAACCAAAATAGAACTTTTTGGTAAAAACTCAACTCGTCGTGTTTGGAGGACAAAGAATGCTGAGTTGCATCCAAAGAACACCATACCTACTGTGAAGCATGGGGGTGGAAACATCATGCTTTGGGGCTGTTTTTCTGCAAAGGGACCAGGACGACTGATCCGTGTAAAGGAAAGAATGAATGGGGCCATGTATCGTGAGATTTTGAGTGAAAACCTCCTTCCATCAGCAAGGGCATTGAAGATGAAACGTGGCTGGGTCTTTCAGCATGACAATGATCCCAAACACACCGCCTGGCAACGAAGGAGTGGCTTCTGTAAGAAGCATTTCAAGGTCCTGGAGTGGCCTAGCCAGTCTCCAGATCTCAACCCCATAGAAAATCTTTGGAGGGAGTTGAAAGTCTGTGTTGCCCAGCGACAGCCCCAAAACATCACTGCTCTAGAGGAGATCTGCATGGAGGAATGGGCCAAAATACCAGCAACAGTGTGTGAAAACCTTGTGAAGACTTACAGAAAACGTTTGACCTCTGTCATTGCCAACAAAGGATATATAACAAAGTATTGAGATAAACTTTTGTTATTGACCAAATACTTATTTTCCACCATAATTTGCAAATAAATAAATTAAAAATCCTACAATGTGATTTTCTGGATTTCTTTTTCTCATTTCGTCTGTCATAGTTGAAGTGTACCTCTGATGAAAATTACAGGCCTCTCTCATCTTTTTAAGTTGGAGAACTTGCACAATTGGTGGCTGACTAAATATTTTTTACCCCACTGTATATACACATAAACATTCATACATATACACACATATATCATGACAGTGCCATAAAGTGTAATATCTACAAGTTATTTAAAATATGATTAAAATAAAAACATGACTATAAAGATGTCATGACAACTACAACAAAGGATTGGAGAAAAGACTTTCAAACGAAATAAGACTTCTTGGCAAGGGAAAAAATATTTTGAATAAATGTGGGTTTTGACACACTTATGTAGGTGTCATAACCAGCCATAAAATAACGCAAAATACAGTATGTCACAACAGGTGTAAATATATGGGCCATGACAGGTTATGACAGGTTGTGTCAGCTGTTATGACATATTATGACATGGTTATGATTGTGTTATAACATGTTATGACACTGGGTGTCAAGTAAAGTGTTACCCAAAATTATACTGTAGCTACAAAAAAAATACTGATTATAGATCATTTATGTCATGCAATTTCTCCTAAAGTACCGAGAAGACTAGTGAACACTGTGTTGTGTAATAAAGTACCTGGAAGACTAGTAAACACTGTGTTGTGTAATACAGTACCTGGAAGACTAGTGAGCACTGTGTTGTGTAATAAAGTACTGGAAGAATAGTGAACACTGTGTTGTGTAATAAAGTACCTGGAAGAATAGTGAACACTGTGTTGTGTAATAAAGTACCAGGAAGACTAGTGAACACTGTGTTGTGTAATAAAGTACCTGGAAGACTAGTGAACACTGTGTTGTGTAATAAAGTACCTGGAAGACTAGTGAACACTGTGTTGGGAAATAAAGTACCTGGAAGACTAGTGAACGCTGTGTTGTGTAATAAAGTACCTGGAAGACTAGTGAACACTGTGTTGTGTAATAAAGTACCTGGAAGAATAGTGAACACTATGTTGTGTAATAAAGTACCTGGAAGAATACTGAACACTGTGTTGTGTAATAAAGTACCTGATAGACAAGTGCACATTATGTTGTGTAATAATGTACCTGGAAGACTAGTGAACACTGTGTTGCGTAATGAAGTACCTGGAAGACTAGTGAGCACTGTGTTGTGTAATAAAGTACCTGGAAGACTAGTGAACACTGTGTTGTGTAATAAAGTACCTAGAAGACTAGTGAACACTGTGTTGTGTAATAAAGTACCTAGAAGACTAGTGAACACTGTGTTGTGTAATAAAGTACCTGGAAGACTAGAGAACACTGTGTTGTGTAATAAAGTACCTGGTAGACTAGTGAACACTGTGTTGTGTAATAAAGTACCTGGTAGACTAGTGAACACTGTGTTGTGTAATAAAGTACCTGGAAGAATAGTGAACACTGTGTTGTGTAATAAAGTACCAGGAAGACTAGTGAACACTGTGTTGTGTAATAAAGTACCTGGAAGACTAGTAAACACTGTGTTGTGTAATACAGTACCTGGAAGACTAGTGAACACTGTGTTGTGTAATAAAGTACTGGAAGAATAGTGAACACTGTGTTGTGTAATAAAGTACCTGGAAGAATAGTGAACACTGTGTTGTGTAATAAAGTACCAGGAAGACTAGTGAACACTGTGTTGTGTAATAAAGTACCTGGAAGACTAGTGAACACTGTGTTGTGTAATAAAGTACCTGGAAGACTAGTGAACACTGTGTTGGGAAATAAAGTACCTGGAAGACTAGTGAACACTGTGTTGTGTAATAAAGTACCTGGAAGACTAGTGAACACTGTGTTGTGTAATAAAGTACCTGGAAGAATAGTGAACACTATGTTGTGTAATAAAGTACCTGGAAGAATACTGAACACTGTGTTGTGTAATAAAGTACCTGATAGACAAGTGCACATTATGTTGTGTAATAATGTACCTGGAAGACTAGTGAACACTGTGTTGTGTAATGAAGTACCTTGAAGACTAGTGAGCACTGTGTTGTGTAATAAAGTACCTGGAAGACTAGTGAACACTGTGTTGTGTAATAAAGTACCTGGAAGACTACTGAACACTGTGTTGTGTAATAAAGTACCTGGAAGACTAGTGAACACTGTGTTGTGTAATAAAGTACCTGGAAGACTAGAGAACACTGTGTTGTGTAATAAAGTAAATGAAAGACTGGTGAACACTGTGTTGTGTAATAAAGTAAATGGAAGACTGGTCAGCACAGGAAAAATAACTAATCATGTCAATCTAACATATTGTCTCTCTTTGTCTCTCTCTTCTCTCTTCTCTCCTCTCTCTCTCGATGTCTCTCTCTTCTCTCTTCTCTCCTCTCTCTCTGTCACTCTCTCTCTCTCTCTCTCTCTCTCTCTCTCTCTCTCTCTCTCTCCCTCTGTCTCTCCCAAAAACACATTTGTTAACAGGTGAATACTGATACCTTCAACCAAAAACATGTAAACATTGACACCGTCCATGAACACAAGACAAAGGTCTTTCAGATGTGTCTTCTTGATACTGTATATCATGAAATGAGTTTTGCTGAGAGGGCACATTTCTGTTGTTCTTTGTTCTTTTTTTATTTATTTTTTACTGTAAATCATTTATTCCAAAACTAAAGATTAGAAGACTATATTATGAGGTAAAAACCAATGAGACCAAAAGGCAAAGGTCATTATATTATAAACCTGGTATTGACATTTAGACATTCTATGTTCTGTTTGCTGTGTCACATGGTTATTATAGGACCATAGAAATCAGATAAAAATTATCATGAGGTGAATCAGTTTGATTTATCACCTTGTTGTTAGGCTTCATATCTACATGTGTCCCAGTTATCACCAGGTCATGGTTTAAGAGGACAGGATATAAAGGGGACAACTGAGACTCCTAAATAACAGCAGAAATAACCACAAGAAGAGGAAATCATCACCCAGGAAGGAGAATGAAGAGTGTTGTATCTCTGCTGGTGTTGCTGCACTGCTGTCTGTCTGGAGCCCAGGTCCACAAAGACAGAGATGGAGATGGAGTCAGTGTGAATGACATCCAGCAGGTTGACTATGAGGACAGAGAGAACAGAGGGAATGACATTCAGACTGACAAACAGAGCGCTGAAGCTGCATTAACACACAGCCAGCTAACCTGCCAGCCTGACATCCACACTGTGCTGAGAGAGATGAGCACCATGATGGCGGAGCAGACAGTTGAGCTGAGACACACAAAGACTGAACTGGGAGCCATTGAGGCCCGACTGAGAGCCAGTGAGAGCCGTCTGACAGCCAGTGAGAGCCAGGTGGAGGAATTGAAGGTGGAGCTGAAATCCAAAGTGGAGGAACTGAGGAAAATTAATGAAGGTAAATTAGAATAATCTCCTTCATAGCTGTTTTTATTACACAAAGATTTTAATCTGAGTCTAGGTACAGACCCAAAGTGTATTTTATACTAATTAAGATCATGAGTCATTTTCAGTGCAGTTGAAAAGTATTCAGACCCCTTCATGTTACAGCCTTATTCTAAAATGGATTAAATCAATCTACTGTACACACTATACCCCATAATGACTAAGCACAAACAGTTTATTTTACATTTCTGCATAAACCTTAATTGTGAGTATTCATACTCTTTGCTATCAATCAATCAAATGTATTGTGAAGCCCTTTTAACATCAGTAGATGTCACAAAGTGCTGTACAGAATCCCAGCCTAAAACCAAACAGAAAAATCAAACAGCAATTAATGCAGATGTAGAAGAACAGTGGCTAGGAAAAACTCCCTAGAAAGGCAGGAACCTAGGAAGAAACCTAGAGAGGAACCAGGCTCTGAGGGGTGGCCAGTCCTCTTCTGGCTGTGCCGGGTGGAGATTATAACAGTACATGGCCATTAAGGCCAGATTGTTCTTCAAGATGTAAAATAGTTCATAGATGACCAGCAGGGTCAAATAATAATCACAGTGGTTGTAGTGGGTGCAACAGGTCAGTACCTCAGGAGTAAATGTCATTTGACTTTTCATAGCCGAGCATTCAGAGGTCGAGACCTCAGGTGTGGTAGAGAGCGAGAGATAGTCGAAAACAGCAGGTCCGGGACAGGGTAGCACGTCCGGTGAACAGGTCAGAGTTCAATAACCGCAGGCAGAACAGTTGAAACTGTATCAGCAGCATGACCAGGTGGACTTGGGACAGCCAGGAGTCATCAGGCCAGGTAGTCCTGAGGCATGATCCTAGGACTAAGGTCCTCCGGGAGAGGAGAGAGAATTAGAGGGAGCATACTTACATTCATACAAGACAGCAGATAAGACAGGAGAATTACACCAGATATAACAGACTGACCCTAGCCCCCTGGCACATGTAAAAAATATATACGTATTTAACCTTTATTTAACTGCAGCATAGATACTGGAGGCTGTGACAGGGGTGGGTCGGGGGACACTGTTGCCTCGTCCAACGATACCCCCGGACAGGGCCAAACAGGAACGAAATAACCCCACCCACTTTGCCAAAGTACAGCCCCCACACCACTAGAGGGATATCAACAGGCCACACACTTACTATTCTGAGACAAGGCTGAGTATAATAGCCCACAAAGATCTCCTCCCCACACGAGCCCGAGGGGTGCAAACCCGGACAGGAAGATCACAGGAGATTATGTCATAAAAATTGAGCTCTATAGAAGAAAGCCCTGCCTCCAGCTGTTTGCTTAGAAATTCTAGGGACTATAAGGAGGCCTGCGTCGGAGAGATAGGTAGGAGCAAGCCCATGTTTTGCTTTGAAAGGTTAGCAGTAAAACCTTGAAATGAGCCCTAGCCTTAACAGGAAGCCAGTGTAGAGAGGCAAGCACTGGAGTAATATGATCACATTGTTTGGTTCTATTAAAGATTCTAGCAGCCGTGTGTTAAGTTATGAAGATGGAAAAAAAGCTGTCCTTGAAATATTCTTGATATGTTCATCAGTGTCCTTCACAGTTTTATTTGAGACGACTGTACAACCATCAAGACTAATCGTCAGATCCAACAGCAGATCTCTTTGTTTCTTGCGACCTAAACTAGCATCTCTGTTGCCCGAAGTTTAAAAGTAAAACATTTGCCGCCATCCACTTCCTTGTGTCTGAAACACAGGCTTCCAGGGTAGGCAGTTTGGGGCTTCACCATGTTTCATCGAAATGTGTGTTGTCCGCAAAGCAGTGAAAGTTGACATTGTGTTTCCGAATGACATCACCAAGAGGTAGAATGTATAGTGAAAACAATAGTGGTCCTAAAACGGAACCTGGAGGAACACCGAAACGTACAATTGATTTGTCAGAAGACAAACCATCCACAGAGACGAACTGATATATTTCTGACAGATAAGATCTAAACCAGGCCAGAACTTGTCCATGTAGACCAATTAGGGTTTCTAATCTCTCCAAAAGAATGTGGTGATCGATGGTGTCAAAAGCAGCACTAAGTTCTAGGAGCACGAGGACAGATGCAGAGCCTTGGTTTGACGCCATTAAAAGGTATTTTACCACCTTCACAAGTGTAGTCTCAGTGCTATGATGGGGTCTAAAATAAGCCTGAAGCATTTCAAATACATTATTTGTATATAGCTTTTTCTGCAATTTTTGAGAGGAATGGGAGATTCAATCTATTTGTTTTTACATTTTTCGGGTCAATGTTTGGCTTTTTCAAGAGAGACTTTATTACTGCCACTTTTAGTGAGTTTTGTACACATCCGGTGGATAGGGAGACATTTATCATGTTCAACATAGGAGGGCCAAGCACAGGAAGTAGCTCTTTCAATTGTTTAGTTGGATTAGGGTCCAGTATGCAGCTTGAGGGTTAAGAGGCCATGACTATTTTCATGAATGTGTCAAGAGATACAGGTTTTTTTTCAAGTGTCTCCATTGATCCTTGGTCCTGGCAGTTCTGTACAGAGCTTTGAAGAAATACACAGATTCGAATGATCATGATCTTTTCATCTAAGAAGTTAATGAAGTCATCAGTGCTGAAGTGAAAGCCGTCCTTTCTTGTTGAATGCTGCTTTTTAGTTAGCTTTATGACAGTATCAAAAATACATTTTGGATTGTTCTTATTCTCCTCAATTAGGTTGAAAATAGGATTATCGAGCAGCAGTGAGGGCTCTTTCGCTATTTCCGCTTACATTTTCTGGAAGCTTGCTTCAGGGCTCGGGTATTTTCTGTATACCAGGGAGAGCATTTCTTGTAACAAATGTTTTTTTGGGGTGCGACTGCATCTAGGGTATTACGCAAGGTTAAATGTAGATCCTCAGTTAGTTGGTTAACCGATTTTTGTACTCTTGATGTCCTTGGGGAGGTGGAGGGAGTCTGGAAGGGCATCTAGGAATCTTTGGGTTGTCTGGAGAATTTATAGCACAGCTTTTGATGGTCCTTGGTTGGGATCTGAGCAGATTATTTGTTGCGATTAAACGTAATAAAATCGTGGATCCGATAGTCCAGGATTATGAGGAAAAACATTTAGATCCACAATATTAATCCCACGGGACAAAACTAGATCCACGGTATGATTGTGGCAATGAGTAGGTCCGGAGACATGTTGGACAAAAACTCTGAAAGCCTTTTGAGTAGGTCTGTGGACTTTTCCATGTGAATATTAAAGTCCCCAAAAATGTGAATATTATCTGACATGACTACACGACTATAGGAATTCAGGTAACTCAGTGAGGAACGCAGCATGCGGCCAAGGAGGCTTGTAAAATGTTGCTATAAATAGCGATTGAGTAGGCTGCATAGATTTCATGACTTGAAGCTCAAAAGATGAAAACACAGTAATTTTTTTGTACAAGGAAATTTGCTGTCGTAAATGTTAGCAACACCTCTGCCTTTGAGGGGTGCGCAGGGGATATGGTCACTAATGTAACAAGGAGGAGAGGCTTTATTTAACACAGTAAATTCATCAGGCTTGAGCCATGATTCAGTCAGGCCAATCACATCAAGATTATGTTCTGTGATTACTTCATTGACTATGACTGCCTTGGAAGTGAAGGATTTAACATTTTGAGATGTGAGATATCACAATCACTGTCAATAATGACAGGAATGGAGGAGGTCTTTATTCCAGTGAGATTGCTAAGGCAAACACTGCCATGTTTAGTTTTGCTCTACCTAGATGGAGGCACAGACACGGTCTATGCGACTCGAAATTGAGCTCAGGTGCATCCTGTTTCCAATGATCATCCTTGAGAAGCTTCTACAACTTGATTGGAGTCCATCTGTGTTAAATTAAATTGATTGGACATGATTTGGAAAAGCACACACCTGTCTATACAGTGCATTCGGAAAGTATTCATACCCTTTACCTTTTTCCACATTTTGTTATGTTACAGCCTTATTCTAAAATGTATTGAATAAATGTTTTTCCTCATTAATCTACACACAATGCAACATCATGACAAAGCAAGAACAGGCTTTTAGAAATTTTAGCAAATGTAAAAACTCAACAGAAATACCTTATTTACATAAGTATTCAGACACTTTTCTATGAGACTCAAAAATGAGCTCAGGTGCATCCTGATTCCATTAATCATCCTTAAAGTTGGTTGCCAACCGCCATATAAAGTCCAAAGAAGAAGAAGAAGCCTGAAGGAGGAGCGATTACTAGAAACAAACTCGGTTTACTGTTTTATCTGGTAAAATATCAGGTAAAATAACAACCCAATGTTAATAACCCAGGACGAATTTGCTAGCAACAGCAAGCTAGCTAGCTACATTGCCATGAATGTTTATTTATTTTCGACCTGTCCACAAATGAATATAATTGGTTCAGAGTTTGTTTTGATATTAACCCTGTGTGTCCTGATCGTGTCTGGTGTGGATCTGGTCAGCATGTTCTAAAATGGAGTAAATCGTTTTCCCCTTATCAATCTACACACAATACCCCATAATGACAAAGCAAAAACAGGTTTTTATGAATTAATAATTTAAACAAATTTATCAACAACAACAAAAAACTGAAATATCACATTTACATAAATGTACAGACCCTTTACACAATACTTTGTTGAAGCACTGGCAGTTATTACAGCCTTGAGTCTTTTTGGGTATGACTCTACACGCTCGGCTCATCTGCACAGCTATTTTCAGGTCTCTCCAGAGATGTTAGATCGGATTCAAGTTAAGGCTCTGGCTGGGCCATTCAAGGCCATTCATAGACTTGTCCCAAGCCACTGCTGCGTTGTCTTGGCTGTGTGCTTAGGATCATTGTCCTGTTGGAAGGTGAACTCTTTGCCCCAGTCTGATGTCCTGAGCACTCTGGACAAGGTTTTCATCAATGATCTCTCTGTACTTTGCTCCGCTCATCTTTCCCTTAAACCTGACTAGTAAAATCAAATTGTATTTGTCACATGCACTAATACAAAAATAAGAAATAAAAGTAATAAATAATTAAAGAGCAGCTGTAAAATAGCAATAGCGAAGGAATATACGGGGTACTGGTAAAGAGTCAATGTATGGGGCACCGGTATGTCGAGATAATCGAGGTAATATGTACATGTAGGTAGAGTTATTAAAGTGACTATGCATAGCTAATAACAGAGAGTAGCAGCAGTGTATAAAGGGGAGGGGGGCAATGCAAATAGTCTGGGTAGCCATTTGATTAGATGTTCAGGAGTCTTATGGTTTGGGGTAGAAGCTGTTTAGAAGCCTCTTGGACTTAGACTTGGCGCCCGGTACCTCTGCTATGCGGTAGTAGAGAAGGTGGCTTTGACTAGTCTTTGACAATAAGGGCCTTCCTCTGACACTGCCTGGTATAGAGGTCCTGTATGTCAAGAAGCCTGTTCTCAGTGATGTACTGGGCCGTACGTACTACCCTCTGTAATGCCTTGTGGTCAGTTGCCGAGTAGTTGCCATACCAGGCAGTGATGCAACCAGTCAGGATGCTCTCGATGGTGCAGCAGTAGAATCTTTTTAGTTTCATGAGGGGGAATATGTTTTGTTATGTCCTCTTCACGACTGTCTTGGTGTGCTTGGACCATGTTAGTTTGTTGGTGATGTGTACGCCAAGAAACTTGAAGCCCTCAACGTGCTCCACTACAGCCCCGTCAATGAGAATGGGGGCTTGCTCGGTCCTCCTTTTTCCTGTAGTCCACAATCATCTTCTTTGTCTTGATTGCGCTGAGGGACAGGTTGTTGTCCTTGCACCAAATGGTCAGGTCTCTGGCCTCCTCCCTATAGGCTGTCTCGTCATTGTCGGTGATCAGGCCTACCACTGTTGTGTCATTGGAAAACTTAATGATGGTGTTGGAGTTGTACCTGGCCGTGCAGTCATGAGTGAACAGAGAGTACAGGAGGGAACTGAGCACGTACTCCTGAGGGCCCCGTGTTTGTATTTGTATGTATTATGGATCCCCATTAGCTGCTGCCAAGGCAGTATACAATTTTAAGAACATTACGATACATGTTAATGTTAATGAAAATGTTAATCCCCCCACACTTCTTACGTCCGTTTTCTACTGTAAATTGAAGACTAGTAAAAATGTTGTTGGGTATTTGTATTTGTATGTATTATGGATCCCCATTAGTTCCTGTATGCTTGGGGTCATTGTCCATTTGGACGACCCATTAGCGACTTAAGCTTGAACTTCCTGACTGATGTCTTGAGATGTTGCTTCAATATATCCACATAATTTTCCTTCTTCATGATGCCATCTTTTTGTGAAGTGCACCAGTCCCTCCTGCAGCAATGCACCCCACAACATGATACTGCCACCCCGTGCTTCACAGTTGGGTTGGTGTTCTTCGGCTTGCAAGCCTCCCCTTTTCCTCCAAACATAACTATGTTCATTATGGCCAAACAGACCAGAGGACATTTTGCCAAAAAGTACAATCTTTGTCCCCATGTGCAGTTGCAAACCGTGAGTCTGGCTGTTTTATGGCGGTTTTTGAGCAGTGGCTTCTTCCTTGCTGAGCGGCCTTACAGGTTATGTCGATATAGGACTCGTTTTACTGTGGATATAGATACTTTTGTACCTGTTTCCTCCAGCATCTTCACAAGGTCTTTTGCTGTTGTCCTGGGATTGATTTGCACTTCTTGCACCAAAGCACGCTCATCTCTAGGAGACAGAATGCGTCTCCTTCCTGAGCAGTATGACGGCGGCGGGGTCCCATGGTATTTATACTTGTGTACTATTGTTTGTACAGATGAATGTGCTACCTTCAGGCGTTTGGAAATTGCTCTCAAGGATGAACCAGACTTGTGGAGGTTTACAAATTTTTTTCTGAGGTCTTGGCTGATTTCTTTTCATTTTCCCATGATGTCAAGCAAAGAGGCACTGAGTTTGAAGGTAGGCCTTGAAATACATCCACAGGTACACTTCCAATTGACTCAAATTATGTCAATTAACCTATCAGAAGCTTCTAAAGCTAATAATTTTCTGGAATTTTCCCAGCTGTTTAAAGGCGCAGTCAACTTAGTGTATGTAAACTTCTGACCGACTGGAACTGTGATACAGTGAGTTATAAGTGAAATAATCGGTCTGTAAACAATTGTTGGAAATATTACTTGTCATGCACAAAGTAGATGTCCTAACTGACCTGCCAAAACTATAGTTTGTTAACAAAACATTTGTGGAGTGGTTAAAAAACGAGTTTTAATGACTCCAACCTAAGTGTATGTAAACTTCCGACTTCAACTGTATGTATAGTGCTTGTTAAGTGCGTTTTGAGGATCAGCGTGGCGGATGTGTTGTTACCTACCCTTACCACCTGGGGGCAGTCCGTCAGGGAGTCCAGGATCC
Source organism: Brachymystax lenok tsinlingensis (assembly GCA_030435695.1). NCBI lineage: Eukaryota > Metazoa > Chordata > Actinopteri > Salmoniformes > Salmonidae > Brachymystax > Brachymystax lenok. The sequence goes on from CM059788.1 coordinate 38,326,091, forward strand.
AGTTGCAGAGGGAGGTGTTTAGTCCCAGAGTCCTTAGCTTAGGGATGAGCTTTGAGGGCACTATGGTGTTGAAAGCTGAGCTGTAGTCAATGAATAGCATTCTCACATAGGTGTTCCTTTGTCCATGTGGGAAAGGGCAGTGTGGAGTGCAAAAGAGATTGCATCATCTGCGGATTGGTTGGGGGGTATTCAAATTGGAGTGGGTCTCGGTTTTCTGGGATATTGTTGTTGATGTGAGCCATGACCAGCCTTTCAAAGCACTTCATGGCTACAGACGTGACTGCTATGGGTCGGTAATCATTTAGACAGGTTACCTTAGTGTTCTTGGGCACAGGGACTATGGTGGTCTGCTGGAAACATGTTGGTATTACAGACAGACAGGGAGAGGTTGAAATTGTCAGTGAAGACACTCACAGCGCATGCTGAGAGTACACATCCTGGTAATCCATCTGGCCCTGCGGCCTTGTGAATGTTGACCTGTTTAAAGGTCTTACACACATCGGCTACGGAGAGCGTGATCACACAGTCGTCCCGAACAGCTGATGCTCTCATGCATGTTTTAGTGTTACTTGCCTTGAAGTGAGCATAGAAGTAAGTTAGCTCATCTGGTAGGCTTGTGTCACTGGGCATCTCCCGGCTGTCCTTCCCTTTGTTGTATGTAATAGTTTGCAAGCCCTGCCCCATCCGACGAGAGTCGGAGTAGTACGATTGAGTTTGATTTATCACCTTATTGCTTCATAACTACATGTTATCACCAGGTCATGGTTTAAAAGGACAGAATATAAAGGGGAGCAGCGGTGAACGTCATGGTTTAAGAGGACAGGATATAAAGGGGAGCAGCGGTGAACAGCAATCTTCAAGTCTTTCCACAGGTTTTCAATGGGATTCAAGTCTGGGCTTTGGCTGGGCCACTCAAGGACTATCACATTCTTGTTCTGAAGCTATTCCAATGTTGCTTTGGCTGTATACTTGGGGTCATTGTCCTGTTGGAACATGAATTTTCGCCCCCAACTAAGGTCATTTGGACTCTGAAGCAGGTTCTCATTGAGGATTTACCTGTATTTGTCTCCAGTCATTGTTCCTCTATCCTTACCAGTTTACCTGACGCTGAAAAAGCATCCCTACAGAATGATGCTGCAGAACTGCAGCGTGGAGGAAAACAGCGCCAGGCAAGGGAAAACAGGCACAACACAAATACAGGATTAATGCAGGAACAAACGGCAAAAACGCTGACTGAGCAGAGGTTACGAAATGGCAGGGTGGAAGTGGCAGGGCTGATTATTTGTAGAGATCTTGATTATGGAACAGGTTGCAGCTGGTGGGGATCTGCTCTGCCTCCAGCACACCTGTCTCCACACACACACACACACACACACACACACACACACACACACACACACACACACACACACACACACACACACACACACAGAGGGAGAGAGCACTGGGGAGTGTCGGCAGGTTATGAATACACAGGTTGAGCAGTAGAGGGCATGGCAGGAGCAGATGTAACAGTATGTACAGTTGAAACAGTATATACTGTATTTGAAGGTATGTGTACATTTATTTTGCAAAGCTCACGCATGCGACGTGAGCATTGTGGTCAGCATGTAAGGCTGAAACAGACCAAAATGTTGAAAAGTGAAGGGTATGAATACTTTCCAAATGCACTGTTTACAAATATCACTAACTTGTTTATTGTTCATGCATCTGATTTCAGAACAAGCAGTGAAACTAAACTCACGTTGAAGTTCTGAAGAGAAACAGTCAAGGTAATGAGAGGAAAATTAAGTTTAGTTTTGACAGTATTAAACAATATATATATATGGTCTGAATGACTGACCTTATTGTTGATAACATGTCTAATCTACACCACCTAGTGTCCAGTTAGATAAAGTAGTGTTGACTCATCTCTATCCCACAGACAGGAAGGTGGCTTTCTCAGCCTCACTAGCAGCACCTGGTCAAAAAGGACACACTGGACCCTTCAACACTGCAATCACCCTGGTCTACAGAAATATCATCTCAAACATTGGCAATGCTTATAATCCCACTACAGGTACACTATATTCATATCATCAGTATTTGTAAGTCTGTGAAAACATAGTTATTAATAATCCTCTGTCCTCGTATCATCTCTGATGACTGTTTCTGTGTGAATGTTCTGCTACAGGGATCTTCACAGCACCAGTGAGAGGACTCTACCTGTTCAGGTTTTTCATCTATGGACACGGTGATAATTCAGCTCCTACATCTGCAGCCTTGCATAAGAATGGACATCAAATAGCTATGGCATATGCTCGCCAAGCTACCGGTAGTATTAGTTCCTCCAATGGAGTGTCACTGCTGCTGGAGGTAGGAGATGTGGTCTCCATGCATCTCTGGTCTGGGAGAAAGATATATGATGATGAAAATCGCCACAGCACCTTCAGCGGTCATCTACTCTTCACTATGTAAGAAGGTTGGTACAATGCTATCTGATGGGGTGTGTTGTCTTTGTCATGTCAATATTAGGTAACACTTGACGCCCAGCGTCTTAACACATTATGTCACAGTCATAACCATGCCATAATGTGTCAAACAGGACACAACATGTCATAACCTGTTATAATATAGTCTTAACACTGTCATGACACATATATATTGAGACCTGTTGTGACATACAGTATATTGGGTTCTTTTTATGGCTAGTTATGACACCTACATAAGATTATCAAAACCCAATAAACCTACCACACGGCAAAACATTACTTTATACAAAAGCCTACTTGTTAGCAGTATGTTTATGTTCTATTCATTTTGTAATTGACCGTATTAAATTATGATTGTAAATGCGCACACATTGATGTCAGACTTGCACCTAAACCAATGCTTTGTTGTTACGTGCGTGATAGGCCTATCTGGTTTATATGGTTAATGTGGTCATAATGCTTCATGACAGTTTCATAAAGTGTATTATCTTATTCCAAGTAAAGTGAAACAGAATGGCCACAATGCTTCATGACAGTGCCACGAAGTCTAATTTCTACAAGTTATTTAAAATATGATTAAAATAAAAACACGACTATAAAGACGTCATGACAACTACAACAAAGGATTGGAGAAAAGAACGTTCAAACAAAATGAGACTTCTTGGCAGGGAAAAAATATTTTGAATAAATGTGGGTTTTGACACTTATTTAGGTGTCATAACCAGCCATAAATTAACGCAATATACAGCATGTTACAACGGGTGTAAATATATGGGCCATGACAGGTTATGACAGGTTGTGTCAGCTGTTATGACATATTATGACATGGTTATGATTGTGTCATAACATGTTATGACACTGGGTGTCAAGTAAAGTGTTACCCAATATTATACTGTAGTACCTAGAAGACTAGTGAACACTGTGTTGTGTAATAAAGTACCTGGTAGACTAGTGAACACTGTGTTGTGTAATAAAGTACCTGGAAGACTAGTGAACACTGTGTTGTGTAATAAAGTAAATGGAAGACTAGTGAACACTGTGTTGTGTAATAACGTACCTGGAAGACTAGTGAACACTGTGTTGTGTAATAAAGTACTGGAAGAATAGTGAACACTGTGTTGTGTAATAAAGTACCTGGTAGACTTTCCAACACAGTGTTGTGTAATAAAGTACTGGAAGAATAGTGAACACTGTGTTGTGTAATAATGTACCTGGAAGAGTAGTGAACACTGTGTTGTGCACCTGGAGGACTAGTGAACACTGTGTTGTGTAATAAAGTACCTGGAAGACTAGTGAACACTGTGTTGTGTAATAAAGTAAAAAAAATAACTAATCTTGTCAATCTAACATATTGTCTCTCTTTGTCTTTCTCTCTCTCTGTCTGTCTGTCGCTCTCTCGATGTCTCTCTCTTCTCTCTCTCTCTCTCTCTCTCTCTCTCTCTCTCTCTCTCTCTCTCTCTGTGTAAACACATTTGTTTACAGGTGAATACTGATACCTTCAACCAAAACATGTAAACATTGACACCATCCATGAACACAAGACAAAGGTCTTTCAGATGTGCTTCTTGATACTGTATGTCATGAAATGAGTTTTGCTGAGAGGGCACATTTTCTTTTACTTTGTTATTTATTTTTTATTTTTATTGTAAGTCATTCATTCCAAACCTAAAGATTAGAAGACTATATTATGAGGTAAAAACCAATGAGACCAAAAGGCAAAGGTCATTCTGTTTGCTGTGTCACATGGTTATTATAGGACCATAGAAATCAGATGAAATAATCATGAGGGGAATCAGTTTGATTTACCACCTTGTTGTTAGGCTTCATATCTACATGTTTCCCAGTTATCACCAGGTCATGGTTTAAGAGGACAGGATATAAAGGGGACAACTGAGACTCCAAAATAACAACAGAAATAACCACAAGAAGAGGAAATCATCACCCAGGAAGGAGAATGAAGAGTGTTGTATCTCTGCTGGTGTTGCTGCACTGCTGTCTGTCTGGAGCCCAGGTCCACAAAGACAGAGATGGAGATGGAGTCAGTGTGAATGACATCCAGCAGGTTGACTATGAGGACAGAGAGAACAGAGGGAATGACATTCAGACTGACAAACAGAGAGCTGAAGCTGCGTTAACACACAGCCAGCTAACCTGCCAGCCTGACATCCACACTGTGCTGAGAGAGATGAGCACCAAGATGGCAGAGCAGAGAGTTGAGCTGAGACACACAAAGACTGAACTGGGAGCCATTGAGGCCCGACTGAGAGCTAGTGAGAGCCGACTGACAGACAGTGAGAGCCAGGTGGAGGAACTGATGTAAATATTATACTGTCCACTAAGATTTCTTTAATTATTGTCGATTCCCCACCCACCCACTAGTAAATTAAACACTAGTTTATCAAAATAATGACTCAAAGTATCATTATAACACATGCACAGGCACACACACACACACACGGACACAAAAATAACTTGTGATAACTATGTGCATGTGGGCAGACTAATTGACTACCAAATCCTTCAACCACCGTTCACGAACACAAGGCAAACGTCTTTCAGGTGGGGCTTGTTGATAATCATGATATGAGTTTTTGCTGAGAGAGGACATTATCTCTTTTACCTTGCTGATTGGAAATATTTGACTGTAAATCTTTAATTCTCTTCCAAACCTAATGATTAGAATACTGTATTGCAAGGTATTACACAACGGGTGGGTCTAATCCTGAATGCTGATTGGTTAAAACCGCATTACCACCGGCTAAATCTATGATGTTATTTACTCTGTTCCATCTGACTGTGCAATCGACTGTCTCATCAGCCCAGCCAGGCAATTTATAAACTTGATCTCCACTATATAAAAGCATCTAGACATTATCTCACATTTCTTTCAGACTAACATTTAGTTTTCAACAGTGGAGATTTGCAAAATCCTTGCTGTCTTTCTCTCTGACATTTGCAACGTTATTTCAATATTCAAATTAGATTTTCAGCTGTCCCATAGTAATGAACATGTCGGGAATCGGGACGAGACAGGCAAGCAGGTATGTTTCTCAGCCAGTCGAAATCCTGAATCAGCTGGCATCATTTTTATGGATATATATATATATATACAAAGAAATATCAACTGGAAAAAGGTAAAATGAAACAGTACAGCTAGTTTGCTGTCTTTCCAGCTTCAGTTTGAAGTGATGGTGTTAGTTGTGTTGTTGGCTAGTTCCTCTGAACAACAGTGTCCTGACGAGAACACATTTTCTATGTCAGGCAAAATCACACGTCATTAGTTCATTGTTATGGATGTATCCAAATAAATGTCAGCTTAAACAAATGCAACAATTTAGACCAAAAGGCAAAGGTAAATATATTATAAAACTGGTATTGACATTTAGGCATTCTTCGTTCTGTTTGCTGTGTCACATGGTTATTATAGGACCATAGAAATCAGAAAAAAGTGATCATGAGGTGAATCAGTTTGATTTATCACCTTAACGCTTCATATCTACGTGTCCTGTTATCACCAGGTCATGGTTTAAGAGGACAGGATTTAAAGGGGAGCTGCGGTGAACAGCAATCTTCAAGTCTTTCCACAGATTTTCAATGGGATTCAAGTCTGGGCTTTGGCTAGGGCACTCAAGGACTTTCACATTCTTGTTCTGATGTTATTCCTTTGATGCTTTGGCTGTATGCTTTGGGTCATTGTCCTGTTGGAACATAAACCTTTGCCCAGTCTAAGGTCGTTTGCACTCTGAAGCAGGTTCTCATCAAGGATTAACCTGTATTTGGCTCCATTCATTGTTCCCTCTATAAATAAAGGTGAAATAAAAAAAAATAAAAAAAAAATTGTTCCCTCTATCCTTACCAGAGTCCCTGATGCTGAAAAGCATCCCCATAGCATGATGCTGCCACCACCATGCTTCACTGTAGGGATGGTGTTAGACGGGTGATGAGTTGTGCCTGGTTTTCTCCAGACATAGAACTTTGCATTCAGACCAAAGAGTTCAATTATTGTCTCATCAGACCACAGAATATTTTTCCTTATGCTCATCAGAGTCTATCACATGCCTTTTTGCAAAGTCCAGGTGTGGTGTCATGTGCCTTTTTCTCAGGAGTGGCTTCTGTCTGGCCACTCTCCCATAAAGCCCAGATTGGTGAAGTGCTGTAGAGACTGTTGCCCTTCTGGCAGGTTCTCCCATCTCAACCAAGGAACTCTGCAGTTCTGTCAGATTGGTCATTGGGTTCTTGGTCCCCTCCCTGACCAAGGTCCTTCTTGCCCGGCTGCTCAGTTTGGTCAGACGACCAGAGTCTGGGTAGTTCCGTATTTGTTCCATTTCCCAATGATGGAGACCACTGTGCTCTTGGAGACTTTAAACACTCTATACATTGTTTTATAGCCTTCCCAAGATATATGCCTTATTACAATTATATCTCAGAGATCTCCGGACAGTTCCTTGGACATCTGAAGGATGATGAAAGGAAATTAGATGCACCTGAGCTCAATTTGGTGTATCATAGCAAAGGGGTGTGAATACTTAATTGCACATTTATGTATTTCATTTTCAATAAATTTGCAAAAATGTCAAACATGTTTTCACTTTGCCATTATGGTGTATTGTGTGTAGATGGGTGAGGGGAAAATAACTATTCAATCAATATTGAATTCAGGCTGTAACACAACAACATGTGGAATAAGTCAAGGGGAATGAGTACATTCTGAAGGCACTGTATCTGAGCTGGAAAATATTCAGAACTTTTGCTGGAACTTTTTAGTAACATTGACTTAGCGTTGGAAGCTCTCCATTTGCTCTCTAATAGTTTAAACTAAGGTAGTTGTCAATGTGAAAAGTAGGTGAAATAAAAATATACATCTTAAAATATAAATGTCTTGCAAGTATTATATTGTACAGTATGACGTTTTGAATCAATGTATGGAAACAATTTTACCACGTCCTACATATATTTTCTTCTGTACATTCAAGACTAGTAAACACTGTTTTGGATATTGTGAAATAAAGCGTTCATAAAAAAAAATGACACAAAGTTTCATTTCAGACTAACATACACTTGAGTCATTTAGCAGACACTCTTATCCAGAGAGACTAACTGTAGTGAGTGCACACTTTTTCATGCTGGTCCCTTGTGGGAATTGAACGCACAACCCTGGTGTGGCAAGCACCATGATCTATCAACTGAACCACACAGGGCACACACACAGAGACACAAGCTTTACGCCACTCCGGCCGACGCTTGGCGTTGTACATGGTGATCTCAGGCTAGTGTCATGCTGCTCGGCCATTGAAACCTATTTCATGAAGCTCCCAATGAAAAGTTATTGTGCTGATGTTGCTTCCAGAGGCAGTTTGGAAATCGGTAGTGAGAGTTGCAACCGAGGACAGGCGACTTTTACGCTGAGCACTTCAGCACTCAGTTCCCGTTCTGTGAGCTTGTGTGGCCTACCACTTTGCGGCGGGAACTGGAACACGCTGTTGTACATGTCGATCCAGAGCATCCCAAACATGCTCAATGTCTGGTGAGTATGCAGGCCATGGAAGGACTGGGACATTTTCAGCTTTCAGGAATTGTGTACAGATCCTTGTGACATGGGGCCGTGCATTATCATGCTGAAACATGAGGGCATGGAGGCGGATGAATGGCACGACAATGGGCCTCAGGATCTCGTCCGCGGTATCTCCAGTGCATTGAAATTGCCATCGATAATAGGCAATTATGTTCGTTATCCGTAGCTTATGCCTGCCCATACCATAAACCTGCCCAGGGACTGCCGGCTGGCTGAAACCGCTCACTTTTACTAAAATGTTGATTAATGTGCACTGTCCCTTTAAAAATTAAAAAATAAACTCAAACTCAAACCCCACATACCATGGGGCACTCTGTTCACAAAGTTGGCATCAGCAAACCACTAAGCCCTCACGGACGCCGTACACGCTGTCTGCCATCTGTCCGGTACATTTGAAACCGGGATTCATCCATAAAGAGCACACTTCTCCAGCATGCCAGTGGCCATCGAAGGTGAGCATTTGCCCATTGAAGTCGGTTACAACTCCAAACTGCAGTCAGGTCAAGACCTGGTGAGGACAACGAGCCTGCAGATGAGCTTCCTGAGGTGGTTTCTGACAGTTTGTGCAGAAATTCTTTGGTTTTGCAAAGCCGCAGTTTCATCATCTGTCTGGGTGGCTGGTCTCACTCGATCCCACAGGTGAAGAAGCCAGATGTGGAGATCCTGGGCTGGTGTGGTTACACCTGGTCTGCGGTTGCGAGACCGTTTGGGACGCACTGCCATTCTCTAAAATGGCGTTGGTGGCGGCTTATGATAGAAAGTAACATTAAATTCTCTTGCAACAGCTTTGGTGGACATTCCTGCAGTCGGCATGCCAATTGCACGCTCCCTTAAAACTTGAGACATCTGTGGCATTGTGTTGTGTCACAAAACTGCACATTTTAGAGTGGCCTTTTATTGTCCCCAGCACAAGGTGCACTTGTGTAATGATCATGCTGTTTAATCAGCTTACTGATATGCCACACATGTCAGGTGTATGGATTATCTTGGCAAATGATGAATGCTCACTAAAAGGAATGTAAACAACTTTGTGCAGAGCATTTGTGAGAAATAAGCTTTTTGTGCATATGGAACATTTCTGGGATCTTTTATTTCAGCTCATGAAACATGGGACCAACACTTTACATGTTGTGTTTATATTTTTGCTCAGTATATTAGAGAGCAAAGTAAACGCTTTTTAACGCTAAGACAATGTTATTAAAAGTTCAGAATATTTTCCAGCACAGCTACATTTGGGCTCCAGAGTGGTGCAGTGGTCTAAGCCACTGCATCTCAGTGCAAAAGGCATCACTGCAGTACTTGGTTTGAATCCAGGCTGCAATACATTCAGCAGTCATTGGGAGTCCCATAGGGTGGCACACAATTGGCAGGAGTAGGCCGTCATTGTAAATAAGAATTTGTTGATTAACTGATTTGCCTAGTTAAATAAAAATCTCTTCAGAAATATAATATTAACACAACAAAGACCAGACCCCATCAGGTAGTCTTTTACCAATCCTCTTACATAGTGAAGAGCAGGTTACCACTGAAGGTGCTGTGGCGATTTCCATCATAAAATATCTTTCTCCCAGCCCAGAGATGCACGGAGACCACATCTCCTACCTCCAGCAGCAGTGACACTCCATTGGAGGAATTAACAACATGGCATGCTGTAATATATTGTAATATATATATATACAGTGGGGCAAAAAAGTATTTAGTCAGCCACCAATTGTGCAAGTTCTCTCACTTAAAAAGATGAGAGAGGCCTGTAATTTTCATCATAGGTACACTTCAACTATGACAGACAAAATGAGGAAAAAAATCCAGAAAATCACATTGTAGGATTTTTAATGAATTTATTTGCAAATTATGGTGGAAAATAAGTATTTGGTCACATACAAACAAGCAAGATTTCTGGCTCTCACAGACCTGTAACTTCTTCTTTAAGAGGCTCCTCTGTCCTCCACTCGTTACCTGTATTAATGGCACCTGTTTGAACTTGTTATCAGTATAAAGACACCTGTCCACAACCTCAAACAGTCACACTCCAAACTCCACTATGGCCAAGACCAAAGAGCTGTCAAAGGACACCAGAAACAAAATTGTAGACCTGCACCAGGTTGGGAAGACTGAATCTGCAATAGGTAAGCAGCTTGGTTTGAAGAAATCAACTGTGGGAGCAATTATTAGGAAATGGAAGACATACAAGACCACTGATAATCTTCCTCGATCTGGGGCTCCACGCAAGATCTCACCCGTGGGGTCAAAATGATCACAAGAACGGTGAGCAAAAATCCCAGAACCACACGGGGGGACCTAGTGAATGACCTGCAGAGAGCTGGGACCAAAGTAACAAAGCCTACCATCAGTAACACATTACGCCGCCAGGGACTCAAATCCTGCAGTGCCAGACATGTCCCCCTGCTTAAGCCAGTACATGTTCAGGCCCGTCTGAAGTTTGCTAGAGAGCATTTGGATGATCCAGATGAGGATTGGGAGAATGTCATATGGTCAGATGAAACCAAAATAGAACTTTTTGGTAAAAACTCAACTCGTCGTGTTTGGAGGACAAAGAATGCTGAGTTGCATCCAAAGAACACCATACCTACTGTGAAGCATGGGGGTGGAAACATCATGCTTTGGGGCTGTTTTTCTGCAAAGGGACCAGGACGACTGATCCGTGTAAAGGAAAGAATGAATGGGGCCATGTATCGTGAGATTTTGAGTGAAAACCTCCTTCCATCAGCAAGGGCATTGAAGATGAAACGTGGCTGGGTCTTTCAGCATGACAATGATCCCAAACACACCGCCCGGGCAACGAAGGAGTGGCTTCGTAAGAAGCATTTCAAGGTCCTGGAGTGGCCTAGCCAGTCTCCAGATCTCAACCCCATAGAAAATCTTTGGAGGGAGTTGAAAGTCTGTGTTGCCCATCACTGCTCTAGAGGAGATCTGCATGGAGGAATGGGCCAAAATACCAGCAACAGTGTGTGAAAACCTTGTGAAGACTTACAGAAAACGTTTGACCTCTGTCATTGCCAACAAAGGATATAACAAAGTATTGAGATAAACTTTTGTTATTGACCAAATACTTATTTTCCACCATAATTTGCAAATAAATAAATTAAAAATCCTACAATGTGATTTTCTGGATTTCTTTTTCTCATTTCGTCTGTCATATTTGAAGTGTACCTCTGATGAAAATTACAGGCCTCTCTCATCTTTTTAAGTTGGAGAACTTGCACAATTGGTGGCTGACTAAATACTTTTTGCCCCACTGTATATACACATAAACATTCATACATATACACACATATATCATGACAGTGCCATAAAGTGTAATATCTACAAGTTATTTAAAATATGATTAAAATAAAAACATGACTATAAAGATGTCATGACAACTACAACAAAGGATTGGAGAAAAGACTTTCAAACGAAATAAGACTTCTTGGCAAGGGAAAAATATTTTGAATAAATGTGGGTTTTGACACACTTATGTAGGTGTCATAACCAGCCATAAAATAACGCAAAATACAGTATGTCACAACAGGTGTAAATATATGGGCCATGACAGGTTATGACAGGTTGTGTCAGCTGTTATGACATATTATGACATGGTTATGATTGTGTTATAACATGTTATGACACTGGGTGTCAAGTAAAGTGTTACCCAAAATTATACTGTAGCTACAAAAAAAATACTGATTATAGATCATTTATGTCATGCAATTTCTCCTAAAGTACCGAGAAGACTAGTGAACACTGTGTTGTGTAATAAAGTACCTGGAAGACTAGTAAACACTGTGTTGTGTAATACAGTACCTGGAAGACTAGTGAGCACTGTGTTGTGTAATAAAGTACTGGAAGAATAGTGAACACTGTGTTGTGTAATAAAGTACCTGGAAGAATAGTGAACACTGTGTTGTGTAATAAAGTACCAGGAAGACTAGTGAACACTGTGTTGTGTAATAAAGTACCTGGAAGACTAGTGAACACTGTGTTGTGTAATAAAGTACCTGGAAGACTAGTGAACACTGTGTTGGGAAATAAAGTACCTGGAAGACTAGTGAACGCTGTGTTGTGTAATAAAGTACCTGGAAGACTAGTGAACACTGTGTTGTGTAATAAAGTACCTGGAAGAATAGTGAACACTATGTTGTGTAATAAAGTACCTGGAAGAATACTGAACACTGTGTTGTGTAATAAAGTACCTGATAGACAAGTGCACATTATGTTGTGTAATAATGTACCTGGAAGACTAGTGAACACTGTGTTGCGTAATGAAGTACCTGGAAGACTAGTGAGCACTGTGTTGTGTAATAAAGTACCTGGAAGACTAGTGAACACTGTGTTGTGTAATAAAGTACCTAGAAGACTAGTGAACACTGTGTTGTGTAATAAAGTACCTAGAAGACTAGTGAACACTGTGTTGTGTAATAAAGTACCTGGAAGACTAGAGAACACTGTGTTGTGTAATAAAGTACCTGGTAGACTAGTGAACACTGTGTTGTGTAATAAAGTACCTGGTAGACTAGTGAACACTGTGTTGTGTAATAAAGTACCTGGTAGACTAGTGAACACTGTGTTGTGTAATAAAGTACCTTGAAGACTAGTGAACACTGTGTTGTGTAATAAAGTAACTGGAAGACTAGTGAACACTGTGTTGTGTAATAAAGTACCTGGAAGACTAGTGAACACTGTGTTGTGTATTATTGTACCTGGGAGACTAGTGAACACTGTGTTGTGTAATAAAGTACCTTGAAGACTAGTGAACACTGTGTTGTGTAATAAAGTACCTGGAAGACTACTGAACACTGTGTTGTGTAATAAAGTACCTGGAAGACTAGTGAACACTGTGTTGTGTAATAAAGTACCTGGAAGACTAGTGAACACTGTGTTGTGTAATAAAGTACCTGGAAGACTACTGAACACTGTGTCGTGTAATAAAGTACCTTGAAGACTAGTGAACACTGTGTTGTGTAATAAAGTACCTGGTAGACTAGTGAACACTGTGTTGTGTAATAAAGTACCTGGTAGACTAGTGAACACTGTGTTGTGTAATAAAGTACCTTGAAGACTAGTGAACACTGTGTTGTGTAATAAAGTACCTGGAAGACTACTGAACACTGTGTTGTGTAATAAAGTACCTGGAAGACTACTGAACACTGTGTTGTGTAATAAAGTACCTGGAAGACTAGTGAACACTGTGTTGTGTAATAAAGTACCTGGAAGACTAGTGAACACTGTGTTGTGTAATAAAGTAAATGAAAGACTGGTGAACACTGTGTTGTGTAATAAAGTAAATGGAAGACTGGTCAGCACAGGAAAAATAACTAATCATGTCAATCTAACATATTGTCTCTCTTTGTCTCTCTCTTCTCTCTTCTCTCCTCTCTCTCTCGATGTCTCTCTCTTCTCTCTTCTCTCCTCTCTCTCTGTCACTCTCTCTCTCTCTCTCTCTCTCTCTCTCTCTCTCTCTCTCTCTCTCTCTCTCTCTCTCTCTCTCTCTCCCTCTGTCTCTCCCAAAAACACATTTGTTAACAGGTGAATACTGATACCTTCAACCAAAAACATGTAAACATTGACACTGGCCCATGAACACAAGACAAAGGTCTTTCAGATGTGTCTTCTTGATACTGTATATCATGAAATTAGTTTTGCTGAGAGGGCACATTTCTGTTGTTCTTTGTTCTTTTTATTTATTTTTTACTGTAAATCATTTATTCCAAAACTAAAGATTAGAAGACTATATTATGAGGTAAAAACCAATGAGACCAAAAGGCAAAGGTCATTATATTATAAACCTGGTATTGACATTTAGACATTCTATGTTCTGTTTGCTGTGTCACATGGTTATTATAGGACCATAGAAATCAGATAAAAATTATCATGAGGTGAATCAGTTTGATTTATCACCTTGTTGTTAGGCTTCATATCTACATGTGTCCCAGTTATCACCAGGTCATGGTTTAAGAGGACAGGATATAAAGGGGACAACTGAGACTCCTAAATAACAGCAGAAATAACCACAAGAAGAGGAAATCATCACCCAGGAAGGAGAATGAAGAGTGTTGTATCTCTGCTGGTGTTGCTGCACTGCTGTCTGTCTGGAGCCCAGGTCCACAAAGACAGAGATGGAGATGGAGTCAGTGTGAATGACATCCAGCAGGTTGACTATGAGGACAGAGAGAACAGAGGGAATGACATTCAGACTGACAAACAGAGCGCTGAAGCTGCATTAACACACAGCCAGCTAACCTGCCAGCCTGACATCCACACTGTGCTGAGAGAGATGAGCACCATGATGGCGGAGCAGACAGTTGAGCTGAGACACACAAAGACTGAACTGGGAGCCATTGAGGCCCGACTGAGAGCCAGTGAGAGCCGTCTGACAGCCAGTGAGAGCCAGGTGGAGGAATTGAAGGTGGAGCTGAAATCCAAAGTGGAGGAACTGAGGAAAATTAATGAAGGTAAATTAGAATAATCTCCTTCATAGCTGTTTTTATTACACAAAGATTTTAATCTGAGTCTAGGTACAGACCCAAAGTGTATTTTATACTAATTAAGATCATGAGTCATTTTCAGTGCAGTTGAAAAGTATTCAGACCCCTTCATGTTACAGCCTTATTCTAAAATGGATTAAATCAATCTACTGTACACACTATACCCCATAATGACTAAGCACAAACAGTTTATTTTACATTTCTGCATAAACCTTAATTGTGAGTATTCATACTCTTTGCTATCAATCAATCAAATGTATTGTGAAGCCCTTTTAACATCAGTAGATGTCACAAAGTGCTGTACAGAATCCCAGCCTAAAACCAAACAGAAAAATCAAACAGCAATTAATGCAGATGTAGAAGAACAGTGGCTAGGAAAAACTCCCTAGAAAGGCAGGAACCTAGGAAGAAACCTAGAGAGGAACCAGGCTCTGAGGGGTGGCCAGTCCTCTTTTGTCTGTGCCGGGTGGAGATTATAACAGTACATGGCCATTAAGGCCAGATTGTTCTTCAAGATGTAAAAAAGTTCATAGATGACCAGCAGGGTCAAATAATAATCACAGTGGTTGTAGTGGGTGCAACAGGTCAGTACCTCAGGAGTAAATGTCATTTGACTTTTCATAGCCGCGCATTCAGAGGTCGAGACCTCAGGTGCGGTAGAGAGCGAGAGATAGTCGAAAACAGCAGGTCCGGGACAGGGTAGCACGTCCGGTGAACAGGTCAGAGTTCAATAGCCGCAGGCAGAACAGTTGAAACTGTATCAGCAGCATGACCAGGTGGACTTGGGACAGCTAGGAGTCATCAGGCCAGGTAGTCCTGAGGCATGATCCTAGGGCTAAGGTCCTCCGGGAGAGGAGAGAGAATTAGAGGGAGCATACTTACATTCATACAAGACAGCAGATAAGACAGGAGAATTACACCAGATATAACAGACTGACCCTAGCCCCCTGGCACATTTAAAAAATATATATGTATTTTACCATTATTTAACTGCAGCATAGATACTGGAGGCTGAGACAGGGGTGGGTCGGGGGACACTGTTGCCCCGTCCAACGATACCCCCGGACAGGGCCAAACAGGAACGAAATAACCCCACCCACTTTGCCAAAGCACAGCCCCCACACCACTAGAGGGATATCAACAGGCCACACACTTACTATTCTGAGACAAGGCTGAGTATAATAGCCCACAAAGATCTCCTCCCCCACACGAGCCCGAGGGGGTGCAAACCCGGACAGGGAGATCACGGGAGATTATGTCATAAAAATTGAGCTCTATAGAAGAAAGCCCTGCCTCCAGCTGTTTGCTTAGAAATTCTAGGGACTATAAGGAGGCCTGCGTTGGAGAGATAGGTAGGAGCAAGCCCATGTTTTGCTTTGAAAGGTTAGCAGTAAAACCTTGAAATCAGCCCTAGCCTTAAAAGGAAGCCAGAGGAAAGCACTGGAGTAATATGAACACATTGTTTGGTTCTATTAAAGATTCTAGCAGCCGTGTGTTAAGTTATGAAGATGGAAAAAAAGCTGTCCTTGAAATATTCTTGATATGTTCATCAGTGTCCTTCACAGTTTTATTTGAGACGACTGTACAAGCATCAAGATTAATCGTCAGATCCAACAGCAGATCTCTTTGTTTCTTGCGACCTAAACTAGCATCTCTGTTGCCCGAGTTTAAAAGTAAAACATTTGCCGCCATCCACTTCCTTATGTCTGAAACACAGGCTTCCAGGGTTTCATCGAAATGTGTGTTGTCCGCAAAGCAGTGAAAGTTGACATTGTGTTTCCGAATGACATCACCAAGAGGTAGAATGTATAGTGAAAACAATAGTGGTCCTAAAACGGAACCTGGAGGAACACCGAAACGTACAATTGATTGGTTAGAAGACAAACCATCCACAGAGACGAACTGATATATTTCTGACAGATAAGATCTAAACCAGGCCAGAACTTGTCCATGTAGACCAATTAGGGTTTCTAATCTCTCCAAAAGAATGTGGTGATCGATGGTGTCAAAAGCAGCACTAAATTCTACGAGCACGAGGACAGATGCAGAGCCTTGATTTGACGGCATTAAAAGGTATTTTACCACCTTCACGAGTGTAGTCTATGATGGGGTCTAAAATCAGCCAGAAGCATTTCAAATACATTATTTGTATATAGCTTTTTCTGCAATTTTTGAGAGGAATGGGAGATTCAATCTATTTGTTTTTACATTTTCCCGGGTCAATGTTTGGCTTTTTCAAGAGAGACTTTATTACTGCCACTTTTAGTGAGTTTCGTACACATCCGGTGGATAGGGAGACATTTATCATGTTCAACATAGGAGGGCCAAGCACAGGAAGTAGCTCTTTCAATTGTTTAGTTGGATTAGGGTCCTGTATGCAGTTTGAGGGTTAAGAGGCCATGACTATTTTCATGAATGTGTCAATAGATACAGTTTTTTTTTTAAAGTGTCTCCATTGAGCCTAGGTCCTGGCAGTTCTGGGCAGAGCGTTGAAGAAATACACAGATTCGAATGATAATGATCTTTTCTTCTAAGAAGTTAATGAATTCATCAGTGCTGAAGTGAAAGCCGTCCTTTCTTGTTGAATGCTGCTTTTTATTTAGTTTTGCGACAGTATAAAAAATACATTTTGGATTGTTCTTATTCTCATAAATTAGGTTGAAAAAATAGGATTATCGAGCAGCAGTGAGGGCTCTTCGATATTGTACGGTACTGTCTTTCCAAGCTAGTCGAAAGACTTCCAGTTTGGTGGAGTGCTATTTCCGTTGACATTTTCTGGAAGCTTGCTTCAGGGCTCGGGTATTTTCTGTATACCAGGGAGAGCATTTCTTGTAACAAATGTTTTTTTGGGGTGCGACTGCATCTAGGGTATTACGCAAGGTTAAATGTAGATCCTCAGTTAGTTGGTTAACCAATTTTTGTACTCTGATGTCCTTGGGTAGGTGGAGGGAGTCTGGAAGGGCATCTAGGAATCTTTGGGTTGTCTGAGAATTTATAGAATGGCATTTGATGGTCCTTGGTTGGGATCTGAGCAGATTATTTGTTGCGATTGCAAACGTAATAAAATCGTGATCCGATAGTCCAGGATTATGAGGAAAAACATTTAGATCCACAATATTAATCCCACGGGACAAAACTAGATCCACGGTATGATTGTGGCAATGAGTAGGTCCGGAGACATGTTGGACAAAAACTCTGAAAGCCTTTTGGTGTAGGTCTGTGGATATTTTCCATGTGAATATTAAAGTCCCCAAAAATGTGAATATTATCTGCCATGACTACAAGGTCCGATAGGAATTCAGGTAACTCAGTGAGGAACGCAGCATGCGGCCAAAGAGGCTTGTAAAATGTTGCTGTAAAAAGCGATTGAGTAGGCTGCATAGATTTCATGACTTGAAGCTCAAAAGATGAAAACACAGTAATTTTTTTGTACAAGGAAATTTGCTGTCGTAAATGTTAGCAACACCTCTGCCTTTGCGGGGTGCGCAGGGGATATGGTCACTAATGTAACCAGGAGGAGAGGCCTCATTTATAACACAGGAAATTCATCAGGCTTGAACCATGATTCAGTCAGGCCAATCACATCAAAACTATGATCTGTGATTACTTCATTGACTATGACTGCCTTGGAAGTGAAGGATTTAACATTTTGAGATGTGAGATATCACAAACACTGTCAATAATGACAGGAATGGAGGAGGTCTTTATTCCAGTGAGATTGCTAAGGCAAACACTGCCGTGTTTAGTTTTGCTCTATGTCTGTGAGACTCGAAATTGAGCTCAGGTGCATCCTGTTTCCAATGATCATCCTTGAGATGATTCTACAACTTGATTGGAGTCCACCTGTGTTAAATTAAATTGATTGGGCATGATTTGGAAAAGCACACACCTGTCTATACAGTGCATTCGGAAAGTGTTCATACCCTTTACTTTTTCCACATTTTGTTATGTTACAGCCTTCTTCTAAAATGTATTGAATAAATGTCTTTCCTCATTAATCTACACACAATGCATCATAATGACAAAGCAAGAACAGTTTTTTCGAAATTTTAGCAAATGTAAAAAAAACTCAACAGAAATACCTTATTTACATAAGTATTCATACACTTTTCTATGAGACTCAAAAATGAGCTCAGGTGCATCCTGATTCCATTGACCATCCTTAAAGTTGGTTGCCAACCGCCATATAAAGTCCAAAGAAGAAGAAGAAGAAGAAGCCTGAAGGAGGAGCGATTACTAGAAACAAACTCGGTTTACTGTTTTATCTGGTAAAATATCAGGTAAAATAACAACCCAATGTTAATAACCCAGAACGAATTTGCTAGCAACAGCAAGCTAGCTAGATACATTGCCTTAAATGTTTAGTTATTTTCGACCTGTTCACAAATTAATATAATTGGTTCAGAGTTTGTTTTGATATTTCAACCTGTGTCCTGATCGTGTTTGTCACGATCTCCTATAGTGACGGACCAAGACACAGCGATGCTTCCAGTATACAGATTTATTTACTCGACGTAACTGGGAAAATAATAAACAGAACGAACGAAGATCGTAACATAGAACATAACATCGAAGAAACACTTAAGCTATGAACAAACAATAACCCACAAAACCCTTCCGAAATCTACAAACATATATATGGTTCCCAATTAGAGGTAATGACAAACAGCTGCCTCTAATTGGGAACCATTTCCCCAACATAGAAATACACAACCTAGAACTCAAACCCTCCTAAACCAAAAACTAAACTAAACACCAGCCTGCTAACCCAGGCCTGGACGTGACATCACCCCCCCCCCCCCCCAAAGGTGCGGACTCCGACCGCGCCAAAAGTCCATGGGGGCGGTCTTCGGGTGGGTCTTTTAGTCCAAGGTGGCGGCCCCTGGGCTAGCAGCCGGAACAGTTCGTGCTGGACTCACGATGTGCACAGGAACTCTGGTGCGGGGAGCAGGAACGGGCCGGGTAGGACTCACGATGCGCACTGGGACTCTGGTGCGAGGAGCAGGAACGGGCCGTGTTGGACTCTCTATGCGCACTGGGACTCTGGTGCGGGGAGCAGGAACAGGCTGTGCTGGACTCGCGATGCGCACAGGAACTCTGGTGCGGGGAGCAGGAACGGGCCGTGTAGGACTCACGATGCGCACTGGAACTCTGGTGCGAGGAGCAGGAAAAGGACGTGCTGGGTCCACGACGCGCACAGGGATCCTGGAGCGTGGAACAAGGACAGGACGTGCTGGGTCCACGACTCGCACATGGATCCTGGAGCATGGAGTAGGGACAGGACGTACTGGGCTCTCAATGCGCACAGGGGGCCTGGTGTTCTAAAATGGAGTAAATCGTTTCCCCCCCTCATCAATCTACACACAATAGTCCATAATGACAAAGCAAAAACAGGTTTTTATGAATTAATAATTTAAACAAATTTATCAACAACAACATAAAACGGAAATATCACATTTACATAAATGTACAGACCCTTTACTCAGTACTTTGAGCACCTTTGGCAGTTATTTCAGCCTTGGGTCTTCTTGGGTATGACTCTACACGCTTGGCTCATCTATATTTGTTTCTCCCATTCATCTCTGCAGACCCTCTCGAGCTCTGTCAGGTTGGATGGGGAACGTCGCTGCACAGCTATTTTCAGGTCTCTCCAGGGATGTTCGATCGGGTTCAAATCAAGGCTCTGTCTGGGCCATTCAAGGACATTCATAGACTTGTCCCGAAGCCACTGCTGCGTTGTCTTGGCTGTGTGCTTAGGATTATTGTCCTGTTGGAAGGTGAACCTTTGCCCCAGTCTGATGTCCTGAGCACTCTGGAGCAGGTTTTCATCAACGATCTCTCTGTACTTTGCTCCGTTCATCTTTCCCTTGATCCTGACTCGTCAAATCAAATCAAATTGTATTTGTCACATGCGCCGAATACAAAAATGTGAAATAAAAGTAACTTATAATTAAAGAACAGCTGTAAAATAGCAATAGCGAAGGAATATACGGGGTACTGGTAAAGAGTCAATGTGCGGGGGCACTGGTATGTCGAGGTAATCGATGTAATATGTACATGTAGGTAGAGTTATTAAAGTGACTATGCATAGCTAATAACAGAGAGTAGCAGCAGCGTAAAAGGGGGGGCAATGCAAATAGTCTGGGTAGCCATTTGATTAGATGTTCAGGAGTCTTATGGCTTAGGGTAAAAGCTGTTTAGAAGCCTCTTGGACTTAGACTTGGCGCTCCGGTACCGCTGCTATGCGGTAGTAGAGAGGGTGGCTTTGACTAGTCTTTGACAATTAGGGCCTTCCTCTGACACTGCCTGGTATAGAGGTGTCAAGAAGCCTGTCCTCAGTGATGTACTGGGCCATACGTACTACCTTCCTTGTGGTCAGTTGCCGAGCAGTTGCCATACCAAGCAGTGATGCAACCAGTCAGGATGCTCTCGATGGTGCAGCAGTAGAACCTTTTGAGGATCTGAGGATCCGTGCCAAATCTTTTTAGTTTCATGAGGGGGAATATGTTTTGTTATGTCCTCTTCACGACTGTCTTGGTGTGCTTGGACCATGTTAGTTTGTTGGTGATGTGGACGCCAAGAAACTTGAAGCTCTCAACGTGCTCCACTACAGCCCCGTCAATGAGAATGGGGGCGTGCTTGGTCCTTCTTTTCCTGTAGTCCACAATCATCTCCTTTGTCTTGATTGCGTTGAGGGACAGGTTGTTGTCTCGTCGTTGTCGGTGATCAGGCCAACCACTGTTGTGTCATTGGCAAACTTAATGATGGTGTTGGAGTTGTGACTGGCCGTGCAGTCATGAGTAAACAGAGACAGAGAGAGTACAGGAGGGGACTTAGCACGTACCCCTGAGGGGCCCACGTGTTTGTATTTGTATTTGTATTTATTATGGATCCCCATTAGACTTGTGGAGGTCTACAAATTGTCTTGGCTGATTTCTTTTCATTTTCCCATGATGTCAAGCAAAGAGGCATTGAGTTTGAAGGTAGGCCTTGAAATACATCCACAGGTACACTTCCAATTGACTCAAATTATGTCAATTAGCCTATCAGAAGCTTCTAATGCCATAACTTAATTTTCTGGAATTTTCCAAGCTGTTTAAAGGCACAGTCAACTTAGTGTATGTAAACTTCTGACCCACTGGAATTGTGATACAGTGAGTTATAGGTGAAATAATCTGTCTGTAAACAATTATTGGAAATATTACTTGTGTCATGCACAAAGTAGATGTCCTAACCGACCTGCTAAATCTATAGTTTGTTAACAAGACATTTGTGGAGTGGTTAAAAAACGAGTTTTAACGACTCCAACCTAAGTGTTTTTAATCTTCCGACTTCAACTGTATGTATAGTGCTTGTTGAGTTCGTGTTGAGGATCAGCGTGGCGGATGTGTTGCTACCTACCCTTACCACCTGGGGGCAGTCCGTCAGGGAGTCCAGGATCCAGTTGCAGAGGGAGGTGTTTAGTCCCAGGGTCCATAGCTTAGTCATGAGCTTTGAGGGCACTATGGTGTTGAACGCTGAGCTGTAGTCAATGAATAGCATTCTCACATAGGTGTTCCTTTTGTCCATGTGGAGTGTGGAGTGCAAAAGAGATTGCATCATCTGCGGATTGGTTGGGGGGTATTCAAATTGGAGTGGGTCTCGGTTTTCTGGGATATTGTTGTTGATGTGAGCCATGACCAGCCTTTCAAAGCACTTCATGGCTACAGACGTGATGGTTTAAAAGGACAGGATATAAAGGGGAGCAGCGGTGAACAGCAATCTTCAAGTCTTTCCACAGGTTTTCAATGGGATTCAAGTCTGGGCTTTGGCTGGGCCACTCAAGGACTATCACATTCTTGTTCTGAAGCTATTCCAGTGTTGCTTTGGCTGTATACTTGGGGTCATTGTCCTGTTGGAACATGAATTTTCGCCCGCAACTAAGGTCGTTTGGACTCTGAAGCAGGTTCTCATTGAGGATTTACCTGTATTTGTCTCCAGTCATTGTTCCCTCTATCCTTACCAGTTTACCTGACGTTGAAAAGCATCCCTACAGAATGATGCTGCAGAACTGCAGCGTGGAGGAAAACAGCGTCAGGCAAGGGAAAACAGGCACAACACAAATACAGGATCAATGCAGGAACAAATGGCAAAAACGCTGACTGAGCAGAGGTTACGAACTGGCAGGGTGGAAGTGGCAGGGCTGATTATTTGTAGAGATCTTGATTATGGAACAGGTTGCAGCTGGTGGGGATCTGCTCTGCCTCCAGCACACCTGTCTCCACACACACACACACACACACACACACACACACACACACACACACACACACACACACACACACACACACACACTCACAGAGGGAGAGAGCACTGGGGAGTGTCGGCAGGTTAGGAATACACAGGGTGAGCAGTAGAGGGCATGGCAGGAGCAGATGTAACAGTATGTACAGTTGAAACAGTATATACTGTATTTGACAGTATGTGTACATTTATTTTGCAAAGCTCACACATGCGACGTGAGCGTTGTAGTCAGCATTAAAGGCTGAAACAGAACAAAATGTTGAAAAAGTGAACGGTATGAATACTTGTTTATTGTTCATGCATCTGATTTCAGCACAAGCAGTGAAACTAAACTCCATGGAGACTCGTTCTAACATCACTGAGAGCCACGTTGAAGTTCTGAAGAGAAACAGTCAAGGTAATGAGAGGAAAATTAAGTTTAATTTTGACAGTATTAATATATATATATATGGTCTGAATGACTGACCTTATTGTTGATAACATGTCTAGTCTACATCACCTAGTGTCCAGTTAGATAAAGTAGTGTTGACTCATCTCTATCCCACAGACAGGAAGGTGGCTTTCTCAGCCTCACTAGCAGCACCTGGTCAACAAGGACACACTGGACCCTTCAACACTGCAATCACCCTGGTCTACAGAAATATCTACTCAAACATTGGCAATGCTTATAACCCCACTACAGGTACACTATATTCGTATCATCAGTATTTATAAGTCTGTGAAAACATAGTTATTAATAATCCTCTGTCCTCGTATCATCTCTGATGACTGTTTCTATGTGAATGTTGTGTTCTGATACAGGGATCTTCACAGCACCAGTGAGAGGACTCTACCTGTTCAGGTTTTTCATGTATGGATGGGGTGATAGTTCAGCTCGTACAACTGCAGCCTTGCATAAGAATGGACATCATATAGCTATTGCACATGCTGTACAAGATGGTGGTGGTATTAGTTCCTCCAATGGAGTGTCACTGCTGCTGGAGGTAGGAGATGTGGTCAACATGAATCTCTGGGCTGGGAGAAAGATATTTGATGATGAAAATCGCCACAGCACCTTCAGTGGTCATCTACTTTTCACCATGTAGGAGGGTTGGTAAAATACTACCTAACCATGTCATAATGTGTCAGCTGACAACTTGTCATAACCTGTTATAACATGGTCGCAACACTGTCATGACACGTATATATTGAGACCTGTTGTGCCATATCATGTGTTATTTCATGGTTGGTTATTACACTGTCGTGTCTTTGGACTATCGTTAAAGTGAAGACTGTTATATTATCAAATCAATCATCTGTGTAATTATTACGCGATTAAACTAATCATGCAAACATTAATTAACTAGGAAGTCGAGCACCACGGGAAAATGTTGTTTAAAGAGTTACTATTTCCTGAATTCAGATATTCAGATATTTTCATATCTTATCGATTACAGTCATTATTAATGTATTGTTACCTCATCAGTCATTCTGAATGTCGCCAGACCCCTTGGATATCTGCACGAACCTTTGCATAAATGATAAATCAGCGATATACAAATTGGCTTAATTATTTATTTACTAACTAACTAAATAATCACACAGAACTACATAAACACATCACAGAATAGCTTACACATTGAGTACTACATAATGCAATGAGTAGTCCCTAGTGGACTAAACCGATATGACGGCTTGTTACACAAAATGAAAAGGGAGGGTCAGGTAAGAAAGAGCGGAAGAAAAGACAAAGGACTTCACTATCGTACACACAGCTGAAAACTATGCTTTTGGAAACGCAATAATTTGCACATGAAAACCAGCACATTCGAAAAGATTTGCAATGTACATATTTACGTGTGTATGTCTTTGTTGTCTCTGTTGAAATCGCCAATCCGTCTGTGGAGAGTAGGTCAAGAGAAAGTCTCTGGTTTGTTCACCAGAGATCAAAGTCTTTAAAAGTTGTACCTCTGTTATAATGGATACGTCAGATGTACAAATGACCGTTTGATAGGGGAAATGTTCTCCACTCGTCTTCGGTCGAGTTTCCTAGACTATTGTACATATACAGCTGCAGACTGTGAATGTGTAGTCTTTAGTTTAGTAGATTTCCTTCTTCTCTGTTGAACGTTTGAGAGTTCTAGCCATTATGTCCCTCTCAGCTCATGCTTTTCGTCTCGTTGGCCTAAAGTACATTTTGTCGGTTTTATACACTCTGGAAAAAGGAGGTGTTCCATCACTCCGTTATAATGTCTGTGCTCACATGGGCGTGGCCACTGACTTGGTTAAGACTTCATTTGAAAACCAATAATCTCATTTAGAGGGCTAACATCACATTACATCTTCTCACAAATAGTTTCATATTTAATCATATACGTTCCCCCACATTTGGATGTGACCCTGACAACCAGGCAACAAATACATTCAGAGATACAGTTATGTTGTTATACTGTCCTTCATGAGATCCCCAAACACAAATTATCTGACATAATCGTTCTTTGAGTACCCACGGACAACTCCAACCGCTGGGTTTCAGAAATATTGTTAAATTATTCAACCTTTTGATGTTAAAGTTTTGACGGGAAGAATGTCTTTGTTCTACAGAGTAATGTCCAGTAAAGAGAGTTTCTGCAAGGAATTTATGACTGTCATGAAACGGCCAACTTCACCCCTCTTCCCCTCTGCGGGAGAGAGAGGGCGCTGTAGAGCGGACCCACTGTAACAGAGTGCTGCGTTGCTCTGTCAGTAATTTTTATTTATTTATTTTATATCACCTTTATTTAACCAGGTAAGCCCGTTGAGAACAAGTTCCCATTTACAACTGCGGCCTGGCCAAGATAAAGCATAGCAGTGCGACAAAAACAACACAGAGTTATAGGTTAACAAAAATACAGCCAATAACACAATAGAAAGATCTATGTACAGTGTGTGCAAATGTAGAAGAGTAGGGAGGTAAGGCAATAAATAGGCCATAGAGGCGAAAATAATGACAATTTAGCAATAATACTGAAGTAATATATGTGCAGATGATGTGCAAGTAGAGATACTGGGGTGCAAAAGAGCAAGAGGGTAAATAATAATATGGGGATGAGGTAGTTGGGTGTGCTATTTACAGATTGGCTGTGTACAGGTACAGTGATCGGTAAGCTGCACTGACAGCTGATGCTTAAAGTTAGAGAGGGAGATATAAGACTCCAGCTTCAGAGATTATTGCAATTCGTTCCAGTCATTGGCAGCAGAGAACTGGAAGGAAAAGCAGCCAAAGGAAGTGTTGGCTTTGGGGATGACCAGTGCAATATACCTGCTGGAGCACATGCTACGGGTGGGTGTTGCTATGGTGATCAGTGAGTTGAGATAAGGCGGGGCTTTACCTAGCAAAGACTTATAGATGACCTGGAGCCTGTGGGTTTGGCGACGGATATGCAGTGAGGGCCAGCCAACTTTGAGCATTGGTGGGTAGTATATGGGGCTTGGTGATAAAACAGATGGCACTGTGACAGACTACATCCAGTTTGCTGAGTAGAGTGTTGGGGGATATTTTGTAAATGACATCGCCGAAGTCAAGGATCGGTAGGATAGTCAGTTTTACGAGGGTATGTTTGGCGGCATGAGTGAAGGAGGCTTTGTTGCGAAATAGGAAGCAAATTCTAGATTTAATTTTGGATTGGAGAGTTTACAGTCTAACCAGACACCTAGGTATTTGTAGTTGTCCACATATTCTAGGTCAGAACCGTCCAGCGTAGTGATGCTAGTCGGGCGGGAGGGCAGCAATCAGTTGAAGAGCATGCACTTAGTTTTACTTGCATTTAAAAGCAGTTGGAGGCCACGAAAGGAGTGTACTATGGTGTTGAAGCTCGTTTGGAGGTTTGTTAGCACAGTGTCCAAAGAAGGGCCAGATGTATACAGAATGGTGTCGTCTGCGTAGAGGTGGATCAGAGAATCACCAGCAGCAAGAGCAACATCATTAATATATACAGAGAAAAGAGTCTGCCCGCGAATTGAGCCCTGCGGCACCCCCATAGAGACTGCCAGAGGTCTGGACAACAGGCCCACCAATTTGACACACTGAACTCTATCTGCGAAGTAGTTGGCGAACTAGGCGAGGCAGTCATTTGAGAAGCCAAGGCTATTGAGTCTGTCGATAAGAATGCGGTGATTGACAGAGTCGAAAGCCTTGGCCAGGTCGATGAAGACGGCTGCACAGTACTGTCTTTTATCGATGGCGGTTATGATATCGTTTAGGACCTTGAGCGTGGCTGAGGTGCACCCATGACCTGCTCGGAAACCAGATTGCATAGTGGAGAAGGTACGGTGGGATTCGAAATGGTCGGTGATCTGTTTATTAACTTGGCTTGGATTTTAGAAAGGCAGTATGGATATAGGTCTATAGGTCTATAACAGTTTGGGTCTAAGGTGTCTCCCCCTTTGAAGAGGGGGATGACTGCGGCAGCTTTCTAATCTTTGGGGATCTCAGACGATACAAAAGAGAGTTTGAATAGGCTAGAATTGGGCAAGTTGCTGCAGGGGGTGCTGAGGTGTTGGCCGGGGTAGGGGTAGCCAGTTGGAAAGCATGGCCAGCCGTGGTAAAATGCTTTTTTGACAGTGTTTCCTATCCTCAGTGCATTGGGCAGCATGGGATGAGGTGCTCTTATTCTCCATGGACTTTACAGTGTCCCAAAACCTTTTAGAATTAGTCCTACAGAAAGCACATTTCTGTTTGAAAAAGCTAGCCTTAGCTTTCCTAACTGACTGAGTATATTGGTTCCTGACTTCCCTGAAGAGTTGCATATCGCGCAGCGGCGGGGGCTATTCGATGCTAATGCAGAATGCCACAGTAATGACTGTGATGAATTTAGGAGCAGATTTCAGGAGCAGGACAAGACACCCTTCCTTTTGACTGAAGACTGCTATAACCTCTTAGCACACGGATCCCGTGAACGGGATCAAAATCGACAACATCCGGTGAAGCTGGAGCTCGCCAAATTCAAATGACAAAATATTATTATAAAACATTCATGGAAGTACAAGTGTTGCACACTGTTCAAAAGCTTAGAATCATGGCAATCTCACAGCGTTGTCAGATTTCAAAAAGGCTTTACGGTGAAAGCATAACATATGATTGTCTGAGGACAGCGCCCCGTGTACTTCCCCCATTAGCATAATAATAAAACCAGCACGGGTGTCACAAAACACATAAAAAGAGCTAAAATAAATCGCTTACCTTTGAAGATCTTCTGATGATGATAACCTGAAGTGTCCAAGCAAGACATTCAATGTTCCTTTTGTTAGAAAAAGTCTCTCTTTATATCCATAAAGCTCTGTTTGGTTGGCGCGTTCTGTTCAGAAAATCCACCGTCCACTCGCCCAATATAGAAGACATACAGACCGGTAAAAATATACCTATAAACTTTGTCCAAACAAATCAAACCACGTTTCTAATCAATCCATATGTACACTATTATGTATATTAACTATTATATTTCACACGGATAATATCTTGAGCGATAGAAAAGTAAAAAACCGAGGCACATGCTCATGGTCCCGCGCGCCAAACCCAAAAGGCACTTCCTCATTCCACCTATATAAACTTCCTCCACTCCTCTAGGTTTCAAGGTAAATGCATGAAACCTTGTCTGAAGACGGTTGACATCTAGTGGAAGCCATAGGTACTGCAACCTGGGAGCGGAATTTCAGCAGATCCTATAGCAACCCATTGGAAAATGAGCAAGCTCACAAAATTACATTTTCTTGGATGAATTTCCCTCTGGTTTTTGCCTACCATATCAGTTCTGTTATACTCACATACATTATTTTAACAGTTTTAGAAACGTATTACTAATTATGTGCATATCCTAGCTTCTGGGCCTGAGTAACAGGCAGTTTACTTTGGGCACATCCGACAGGCGGAATTTCAGGAAACTAGACACTTGCGCAAAGAGAATAAGGGCACACAATGTACATGATAGACTTATCTGGCTCACAGTATATGATTATGATGGCCATAATGCTTCTTCACAGTTCACAAAGTAAAGTGACACAGGATGGTCATAATGGTTCATGACAGCGTCATAAAGGGTAATTTAGTGGGTAAGGGTAAGTTATTTAAAATATAATGAAAAAAACATCACTGTAAAGAATTCATTGCAACAACAACAACAGCAAAGTATTGAAGAAATAAACTATCAAACAAAAGGTGTCACAACCAGCCATAAAATAGCACAATATGTCACAACAGGTGTAAACATATGGGCCATGACAGTGTTATGACCATATTATAACAGATATGACAAGTTGTGTCAGCTGTTATGACATATTATGCCATGGTTATGACAGTTTCATGACACTGGGTGTAAAGTGTTACCCAATATTATACTGTAGCTACAAATTGTGATGAATAAATGCTGATTTTCTATCCATTCAGTCATGCAATTTCTCTTACTGCACCTGGAAGACTAGTGAACACTGTGTTGTGTAATAAAGTACCTAGAAGACTAGTGAACACTGTGTTGTGTAATAAAGTACCTGGAAGACTTGTGAACACTGTGTTGTGTAATAAAATACCTGGAAGACTAGTGAACACTGTGTTGTGTAATAAAGTACCTGGAAGACTAGTGAACACTGTGTTGTGTAATAAAGTACCTGGAAGACTAGTGAACACTGTGTTGTGTAATAAAGTACTGGAAGAATAGTGAACACTGTGTTGTGTAATAAAGTACCTGGAAGACTAGTGAACACTGTGTTGTGTAATAAAGTACCTAGAAGACTAGTGAACACTGTGTTGTGTAATAAAGTACCTGGAAGACTAGTGAACACTGTGTTGTGTAATAAAGTACCTGGAAGACTAGTGAACACTGTGTTGTGTAATAAAGTACCTGGAAGACTAGTGAACACTGTGTTGTGTAATAAATACACATGTACTTATGCACGCACACACACACATACACAAACATTTGTGCACACGTGAGCACCGATACCGTCAACCAAAAACATGTAAACATTGACACCATCTATGAACACAAGACAAACGTCTTTCAGCTGTGGCTTGTTGATACTGTATATCATGATATGAGTTTTGCTGAAAGAGCACATTTCTGTTTTACTTTGTTTTACGCTAGCGGTCCACCTACGACAACATCCGGTGAAATACAGAGCGCCAAATTCAAATTACAAAAATAGTAATATTAAACGTTCATGAAAATACAAGTGTTGTACACCATTCTTTAGCTTTGAATATTCAAATCAAATCAAATATACACATGGTTAGCAGATGTTAATGCGAGTGTAGCGAAATGCTTAAATATATGGATGAGCGATGGCTGACCGGCGTAGGCTAGATGCAGTGGATGGTATAGAGTACAGTATATACATATGAGATGAGTAATGTAGGACATGTAAACATTATATAAATGGCATCGTTTAAAGTAGCTAGTGACACATTTATTTCATCCAATTATAATTGTTAAAGTGGCAAGAGATTTGAGTCGATGGCCGAACGGCATAGGCAAGATAGTTTAGAGTACAGTGTATACATTTGATATGAGTAATGTCGGATATGTAAACATTATATACAACATTGTTTAAAGTGGCTAGTGATACATTTGTTACATCCAATCCTATTATTTAAAGTGGCTAGAGATTTAAGTCAGTATGTTGGCAGCAGCCACTCAATGTTAGTGGTGGCTGTTAAACTGTCTGTTGGCCTTGAGATAGAAGCTGTTTTTAAGTCTCTCGGTCCCAGCTTTGATGCACCTGTACTGACCTCGCCTTATGGATGATAGCGGGGTAAACAGGCAGTGGCTCGGGTGGTTGTTGTCCTTGATGATCTTAAACAAAATGCTGCATAGTTTCCTGAGAAAGTGAAGCGAGGCTCCCATCTCTGTCGGCGCAGGAAGATAGCCCTTCTTGGTAATCAAACCGCGTTGTCCGATTTACAATAGGCTTTACAATAGGCTTACGGCGAAAGCATAGTATTTGCCAGCCTGACATCCACACTGTGCTGAGAGAGATGAGCACCATGATGGCAGAGCAGAGATTTGAGCTGAGACACACAAAGACTGAACTGGGAGCCATGGAGGCCCGACTGAGAGGCAGTGAGAGCCGACTGACAGACAGTGAGAGCCGACTGACAGACAGTGAGAGCCGACTGACAGACAGTGAGAGCCGACTGACAGACAGTGAGAGCCAGGTGGAGGAACTGAGCAAAATGAACGAAGGTAAATCAGAATGATCTCTTTCATAGCTGTTGTTATAACACAAAGGTCTTACTCTGAGTCTAGGTACAGACCCAACGTGTATTTTATACTAATTAAGATGACATCATGAGTCACGAGTCATTTATACTAAATATCACAGACTTGTTTATTGTTCATGCATCTGATTTCAGCACAAGCAGTGAAACTAAACTCCATGGAGACTCGTTCTAACATCACTGAGAGCCACGTTGAAGTTCTGAAGAGAAACAGTCAAGGTAATGAGAGGAAAATTAAGTTTAGTTTTGACAGTACTAAAATATATGTATATGGTCTGAATGACTGACCTTATTGTTGATAACATGTCTAATCTCCACCACCTAGTGTCCAGTTAGATAAAGTAGTGCTGACTCATCTCTATCCCACAGACAGGAAGGAAGGCTTTCTCAGCCTCACTAGCAGCACCTGGTCAACAAGGACACACTGGACCCTTCAACACTGGAATCACCCTGGTCTACAGAAATATCTACTCAAACATTGGCAATGCTTATAACCCCACTACAGGTACACTATGTTCATATCATCAGTATTTATAAGTCTGTGAAAACATAGTTATTAATAATCCTCTGTCCTCGTATCATCTCTGATGACTGTTTCTATGTGAATGTTGTGTTCTGATACAGGGATCTTCACAGCACCAGAGAGAGGACTCTGCATAAGAATGGACATCCAATAGCTGCTGCATATGCTCACCAAGCTACCGGTAGTATTAATTCCTCCAATGGAGTGTCACTGCTGCTGGAGGTAGGAGATGTGGTCTCCATGCATCTCTGGTCTGGGACACAGATATATGATAATGGAAATCACCACAGCACCTTCAGTGGTCACCTGCTCTCCACCATGTAGGATTATCAAAGGACTGTATGAGTTATCTGTACAGGAAAATTGATATAGGAATTTGTATGTTTAATTAATGACTAGAATATTTCACCCTGAAAATGTATGTAATCGGTGTTAGAGGAATAAGACAATAATTCTATAATGTGTAGGTCTAGAACTTTTTAAAAGACTAAGACATCGTGTTACTATTTTGCAACCTAAGCAGGATGGAGTTGAGATAACAGAGGGAAAGGAGAACTGTCGACAGACGATTTATAACTGTGAAACCAACAGCAGGAAAACGGTTTGAAATGGTTAGAAAACTGTTTAGAAGTGATAAGCTGTAATATGTAAAAGACAGCCCGCCTAAAGCGGGGTGGAGTTAAATTGTATGTAGATATAAAGGACTGTGTTCCCATTGTGAATTTAGAATTTTGTTTCTTATAACTGGAGCTTTTCAAACTCCAGGAAACAGATAGAGTTATAGTCTGATTTGATATAATAGTTCTGAGATAGAATAAAATTCTTGCGACAAAAATATTAGGAACTTTTAGTAACATTGTCTTAGCGTTGAATGTTCTCCATTTTCTCTCTTACAGTTTAAACTAAGGAAGGTCTCAATGAGAAAAGTAGGTGAAATATACAAGATAACAGAGGACCTGGAAAACAGGGGGTGAAGGAATAACGGTTTTCTATTACACTTGGCCAAAAAAGAAGAGGGAAACATGCCACTGATCCACTACCTGCAAGACAAACTCCCCAAGTGGCTCCACCTGTCCACGACAGGCCCATAGAGAAACATGCCACTGATCCACTACCTGCAAGACAAACTCCCCAAGTGGCTCCACCTGTCCACGACAGGCCCATAGAGAAACATGCCACTGATCCACTACCTGCAAGACAAACTCCCCGAAGGGCTCCACCTGTCCACGACAGGCCCATAGAGAAACATGCCACTGACCCACTACCTGCAAGACAAACTCCCCGAAGGGCTCCACCTGTCCAATGACAGGCCCATAGAGAAACATGCCACTGACCCACTACCTGCAAGACAAACTCCCCGAAGGGCTCCACCTGTCCAATGACAGGCCCATAGAGAAACATGCCACTGACCCACTACCTGCAAGACAAACTCCCCAAGTGGCTCCACCTGTCCACGACAGGCCCATAGAGAAACATGCCACTGATCCACTACCTGCAAGACAAACTCCCCGAAGGGCTCCACCTGTCCACGACAGGCCCATAGAGAAACATGCCACTGACCCACTACCTGCAAGACAAACTCCCCAAGTGGCTCCACCTGTCCACGACAGGCCCATAGAGAAACATGCCACTGATCCACTACCTGCAAGACAAACTCCCCGAAGGGCTCCACCTGTCCACGACAGGCCCATAGAGAAACATGCCACTGACCCACTACCTGCAAGACAAACTCCCCGAAGGGCTCCACCTAGGCAGGCAATGCAAATAGTCTGGGTAGCCATTTAATTAGATGTTCAGGAGTCTTATGGCTTGGGGGTAGAAACTGTTTAGAAGCCTTATGGACCTAGACTTGGCGCTCCGGTACCGCTTGACGTGCGTTAGCAAAAGGAACAGTCTATTTAGGGCTTTCCTCTGACACCGCCTGGTATAGAGGTCCTGGATAGCAGGAAGCTTGGCCCCAGTGATGTAGTGGGCCGTGCGCACTACCCTCTGTAGTGCCTTGCGGTCGGAGGCCAAGTAATTGCCATACCAGGCAGTGATGCAACCAGTCAGGATTCTCTCGATGGTGCAGCTGTAGAACCTTTTGAGGATCTGAGGACCCATGCCAAATCTTTTCAGTCTCCTGAGGGGGAATAGGTTTGGTCGTGTCCTCTTCACAACTGTCTTGGTGTGCTTGGACCATGTTAGTTTGTTGGTGATGTGGACACCAAGGAACTTGAAGCTCTCAACCTGCTCCACAACAGCACCATCGATGAGAATGGGGGCGTGCTCAGTCCTCCTTTTCCTGTAGTCCACAATCATCTCTTTTGTCTTGATCACGTTGAGGGACAGGTTGTTATCCTGTTGATATTTCGTTTTAATAATAACAAACAACTTATCATCGGCTAAAAATAACTTATCCTATAGATCCTCTCAGGGATTTGCTCCCTCAATTCTGTTTTAATTTGTCCAAATAATAAGGCCAATGTCCTTTGGGGGATGTATTTGTAGGCTGGGCTATTGATTTCATAAACTTTTTTTCTCCCTCTCTGTTTTACTCTGTTCGGGACGGCAGCTACATTGTCTACATTGCCACTTGCTTAATGCAGGACAGAGAGGATGAGGCATTTGTTTTCTCTCTCGGGAGGCGTTGTGTGTTGCGAATTGTACCTGTTTTTCGGAACACAGAATTGAGACTGAGCGTGGGGTTAACAGATCCAACAGGATATGTCGAGTTGTTTGGGAACTCGGCAGGGTGTTCAGAGATTGTTATTTTATGTACACTGCTTCTTTGTCATTTATGTGATCGCAGCTGTAACTATTATCCACCTATACCCCGAGATGACTTGCACTAGAGTTCCACATTTCGATGACGTTGATTAGTACCTTAAATATACTGCCATGGAACTGCCATAGGCTAGGTCACGCAATAAAACAGAAAAAGATACTATGTGCTCTCAAAAAGGAAAAAGCAGACATTGCACTATTACAAGAGACACACCTCTGTGATGCTGAACATGCTCAACTCTGCAGAGCTTGGGTGGGACAGGTGTGTTTCTTATCTTTCACATCAAACAGTAGAGGTACAGCCGTACTTATCCATAAGAATGTTCTATTCATAATTGACAAAAACATAGCTGATCAAGAGGGGAGATTTATTCTGATAAAAGGATCACAGTAATTGTTTGCCAATACAATCTTAAATATATATGCCCCTAACACAGATACACCTGCATTCATGACGAAAATAATAACCCTGTTCAATGAGTTTTGTTTCCTTTGGAGTGAGAATTTAATTGTACTCTCAACTCAACTCTGGACAAATCATCTCAAGTCCCCACCACAAACCCTTTATGGGAAAAGATGTTGAAGTCTCTTATTAAAGAGATGGGACTGATAGATATCTGGAGAGAGACTAACAGCTCATCTATGGACTATACATACAGTACTACTCCAATGTCCATAACACCTATTCTCATATAGATTACATTTATATCCCAAAGATTTTCATGAATTCTGCCACTTGTACAATCGGACCAATAGCACTTTCAGACCAAGCCTTTGTCCACCTCGGCTTTGACCTCTGTAAAACCATCCTGAGGTCAAAGAGCTGGAAATTCAACACCTCCATGATATCAAACGAAGCATTCCATACATTGGTTACAACATGGATAGACGACTACACACAAGACAACAAAGACACTCCTGTTTCTCTGGCCACAATGATGGACGCTGCACAAAGCCACACTAAGAGGTCATCTAATTGCAAATGCTTCCTCAGAGAAAAATGCAATGGAAGCACACAGGTTAGATCTTGAGAGGGAGCTGGAACGCTGTGAAAAAGTACATGAACAATCCCCAGACAGCGCTTCACTGGAGGCTGAGAAGGTGTTCCACACCCCTGTCCTGCTGGCTTCACTGGAGGCTGAGAAGGTGTTCCACACCCCTGTCCTGCTGGCTTCACTGGAGGCTGAGAAGGTGTTCCACGCACCTGTCCTGCTGGCTTCACTGGAGGCTGAGAAGGTGTTCCACACCCCTGGCCTGCTGGCTTCACTGGAGGCTGAGAAGGTGTTCCACGCCCCTGTCCTGCTGGCTTCACTGGATGCTTAGAAGGTGTTCCACACCCCTGGCCTGCTGGCTTCACTGGAGGCTGAGAATATGTTCCACGCCCCTGTCCTGCTGGCTTCACTGGAGGCTGAGAAGGTGTTCCACGCCCCTGTCCTGCTGGCTTCACTGGAGGCTGAGAAGGTGTTCCACACCCCTGGCCTGCTGGCTTCACTGGAGGTTGAGAAGGTGTTCCACGCCCCTGTCCTGCTGGCTTCACTGGAGGCTGAGAAGGTGTTCCACGCCCCTGTCCTGCTGGCTTCACTGGAGGCTGAGAAGGTGTTCCACGCCCCTGTCCTGCTGGCTTCACTGGAAGCTGAGAAGGTGTTCCACACCCCTGTCCTGCTGGCTTCACTGGAAGCTGAGAAGGTGTTCCACACCCCTGTCCTGCTGGCTTCACTGGATGCTTAGAAGGTGTTCTACACCCCTGTCCTGCTGTCTTCACTGGATGCTGAGTAGGTGTTCCACACCCCTGTCCTGCTGGCTTCACTGGAGGCTGAGAATGTGTTCCACGCCCCTGTCCTGCTGTCTTCACTGGAGGCTGAGAATGTGTTCGGCAGGATGGAGACAAGGATGCTCGCTGTCCCCCCTGCTCTACTGGTTGGGGGCAGAGCATTTGGAGGAGTTGATAAGGAGTAATCCAAGTATTATGAATGTTTCTGCAGGCGGCTTTCAGCACAGGATTTCGCACTACGCGGATTATGTCTTACTCTACATATCTAACCCTGAGAAATCCCTCCCATCGAATCAATAATGATCTCTAAACCTGGATCTCCCTCCCAATTAGATTAGTGAGAAGAATCAATGTTATCTGTATGAACATCCTCCCTAGAATGAACTATTTGTTTCAGATGCTCCCATGCTATCTCCCAGTTTCTTTTTAAGAAACAACCAACCGAAACATCTCCAAATTGATATGATATGCTCACACTCTCTTATAGTATATAACCCAGACTTGCCAAACGCCCTGAGGGATGCCACTCTCCTATAGTATGCAATCAGACTTGCCAAAAGCCCTGAGGGATGCCACTCTCCTATAGTATATAACCCAGACTTGCCAAAATCCCTGAGGGATGCCACTCACCTATAGTATATAACCCAGACTTGCCAAAAGCCCTGAGGGATGCCACTCTCCTATAGTATATAACCCAGACTTGCCAAAAGCCCTGAGGGATGCCACTCAACTATAGTATATAACCCAGACTTGCCAAAAGCCCTGAAGGATGCCACTCTCCTATAGTATATAACCCAGACTTGCCAAAAGCCCTGAAGGATGCCACTCTCCTATAGTATATAACCCAGACTTGCCAAAAGCCCTGAAGGATGCCACTCTCCTATAGTATATAACCCAGACTTGCCAAAAGCCCTGTGGGATGCAACTCTCCTATAGTTTGCAATCAGACTTGCCAAAAGCCCAGAGGGATGCCAACTTTAATCTTTGGCGTATTCTGGGGATCAGGACCTTTTCAGACCTGTTTCATCACAACATAACTACACTGAAATCCTTTCAAGAGCTCTGCATTGAATTCAATGTGCCAAGATCTATTTACTTTTTAATATGTCTTCAAATTAGACACGTAATTTCCTCATTCACTTCCAAGGGGAGGTTTAGAGCTCAGCTGAATGAAGTCGAGACCCTTCTTTCTACAGCACAATCCATCAAAGGCTAAATCTCCTATATCTATAGACTCCTTTCTGAGAATGTGGGCTCCTCCTTTACTACGGTGAAAAGAATCTGGGAAAAGGATCTCTGTCTATCAGTGATGAGTTATGGACGGATGTAAACTGCTCCTCTACTAATGTAAAAATGAAAGAATCGAATTACAAATGTTTATACACATTTTATTACACCCCAGTGAGACTCAATAGAATGAATACAGACATGTCTCCTGATTGG
The DNA here is from genome assembly GCA_030435695.1 of Brachymystax lenok tsinlingensis. Lineage (NCBI taxonomy): Eukaryota > Metazoa > Chordata > Actinopteri > Salmoniformes > Salmonidae > Brachymystax > Brachymystax lenok. The sequence continues at coordinate 38,363,632 of CM059788.1, forward strand.
ACAAGATGGACCTCTGAAAGTGGAACCTATATGCATGTATTTTGGAGTTGTAGAGAGATTACACATTACGCAATCTACACATACTGCCTTTACACAAATACTAGATGTACATTTTGATATGTACCAGTGTCTTTATGTTTTGATTGCTGATGATGTTTTTATATTTAATCCATTTTGGAGTAAGGCTGTAACGTAACAAAATGTGGAAAAAGTCAAGGGGTATGAATACGTTCTCAAGGCACTGTACATGTTGTGTAAGGTGCTGTAAAAACTCATTCTTTGCTCGTTGTCTCAGCTAAAGCTGGAAATAGCTATCATGATCACAGATAGCGCTACTTCACATTTGTTTGGTTTTATATTTTATTATATTATGTTATTTATGTCAGCCACATCTGTCAATGTGTTTTGTGTTTTGTTTGTTGATTGGGAAAAACAAGTAAACTTTATGAAACTTTTAAAAAATAACAAAGATCTCAGTGTTGAAATTAGGAAATTTATAACAAATGACTCAGGATGAAAATGTAAATGTCTTGTAAATATTACACTGTACAGTATGATGTCTTTAATCAATGTAAAGAAACATATTTTCCTTTTGCTACATATATTTCCTACTGTACATTGAAGACTAGTTAACACTGTGTTGAGAATTGTGAAATAAAGTGTGTCTGTCTGTGTCTGTGTGTGTGTGTGTGTGTGTGTGTGTGTGTGTGTGTGTGTGTGTGTGTGTGTGTGTGTGTGTGTGTGTGTGTGTGTGTGTGTGTGTGTGTGTGTGTGTGTGTGTGTGTGTGTGTGTGTGTGTGTGTGTGTGTGTGTGTATGTGTCTGTGTGTCTGTGTCTGTGTGTCTGTGTCTGTATGTGGTACCTGCCTTACTGTAGGCCTGGGAGTCAGATGAGGCCATAGAGGAGGACATGCCAGAGTCTCCTGGAGCGGAGAAACAAGACAAGGAGAAAGAGCACAGAGACTCTAAGAAGAGCCGAGGTCAGAGCACCATGTCTGTCTGAGATCACTCCTCTTGTCTACTAAGGATGTTTCTGTTCATCATTATAGGTCAGCAGTCCAGGACTAATAGATGACTCAATGGAGAACCTCTATAAAATAGATTTTTAGTCCAGGACTAGGCTTGATTTGTGTCCAGAAATCTGTCCCTATGTGTGTCAGGGTGTTAAGTCATCTCCCGTTGTCATTGGTCTGTAGCCATGAAGAGTTCCACCAGTATGGACGCGTCGGACAACAAGAAGACCAGAATCAAGCTGAAGAAGTTCCTGACACGCAGACCCACCCTGCTATATCAAAGGTATTACAAAGAGCAGTAGGGTTGGGGAATTGTGATAACTTTCCCAAAATTCCCAGATTGTTCTGAAATCCAGGCTGGAAGAGGAAATAAACAGAACATCTAGAAGCTTCCAACCTGGATTTCTGGGAATGTGATGTGCTTTGTGCCAGCCTGGTGTAGTAGTCTAAGGTCCTAACTACGGACCACACATCCCCCTGGCAACAGGGATTCGAGCCCCGGCTCGGCCGTCGGTCGGTGCGCTAAAATCCTGTGTCCCTCTGTATCCATCACCCTTACACACGTCCTATGAACAGTAACTAAATATGTCAGGGCGTCGATCTCCTTTATAAAACTGAATGGTTGTGTGATGGTGGTCCTCTGTGTTCCTCTGTCTGCAGCTCTGAATGTGGACGGGCTGTACAGAGTGAGTGGGAACCTGGCGGTCATCCAGAAACTACGCTTCGCTGTCAATCATGGTAGGTACTACTGCTGCTGTTCTCTCTCTTCGCTGTCAATCATGGTAGGTACTACTACTGCTGTTCTCTCTCTTCACTGTCAATCATGGTAGGTACTACTACTACTGTCCTCTCTCTTCACTGTCAATCATGGTAGGTACTACTACTACTGTCCTCTCTTCACTGTCAATCATGGTAGGTACTACTGCTACTGTCCTCTCTCTTCACTGTCAATCATGGTAGGTACTACTGCTGCTGTTCTCTCTCTTCACTGTCAATCATGGTAGGTACTACTACTACTGTCCTCTCTTCACTGTCAATCATGGTAGGTACTACTGCTACTGTCCTCTCTCTTCACTGTCAATCATGGTAGGTACTACTGCTGCTGTTCTCTCTCTTCACTGTCAATCATGGTAGGTACTACTACTACTGTCCTCTCTCTTTGCTGTCAATCATGGTAGGTACTACTACTACTGTCCTCTCTCTTTGCTGTCAATCATGGTAGGTACTACTGCTACCGTCCTCTCTCTTCACTGTCAATCATGGTAGGTACTACTACTGCTGTTCTCTCTCTTCACTGTCAATCATGGTAGGTACTACTACTACTGTCCTCTCTCTTCACTGTCAATCATGGTAGGTACTACTACTACTGTCCTCTCTCTTCACTGTTAATCATGGTAGGTACTACTGTTGCTGTCCTCCCTCTGTATACTGACATTCTGGGTATGCATTGACCTGTATTACACTGAATAACCCTCTCTTTCTCTCTCTGTGTGTGTGGTGTGTGTGTGTGTGTGTGTGTGTGTGTGTGTGTGTGTGTGTGTGTGTGTGTGTGTGTGTGTGTGTGTGTGTGTGTGTGTGTGTGTGTGTGTGTGTGTGTGTGTGTGTGTGTGTGTGTGTGTATGTGTGGGTGGACGGGGGATTGACGGACTGGAAATATGTTGTACAGATGTTTGATAGTAATTATGTTTGACTTGACGGTGAGCGTTAGAAACTTGGGGAAACAATCACTAACGTATTAAGATTCGTTCCATAACGTAGACTGACTCTGTAAAAAAATACAAAAATAATCATTTAGGATTGCAAAATTCCAGTAACAGACAGAGAGACAGACAGAAAGACAGACAGATGGACACACACACACACACACACACGCACACACACACGTGAGCACTGATACCATCATGAAAAACGTGCACACATTTCCACCATCATTGCAAACAAGACAACGGTATGGCTTGTTGATACTGGATTTTATGATATTAGTTTTTGATGAGACAGCAAATTTCTACTTGACCTTTTGTGATGGAAATATAATGAATCTTTTCATATACTGACATAACTAATGATTAGAATACATTTTCTTGAAATAATACCACATTAAACCAAAAGGCAAATGTCGATCAGCATAAGTGCAGTCCTTGAAATACACTTATTGGCAACATTATACTGTAGCTACAACATTTAATGAACAAATGCAGATTTTCTCTGAATCCTGTCATGAATCTTTCCTGCTGTTCCTAGAAGACTAGTGAACACTGTGTTGTGTAATAAAGTACCTGGTAGACTAGTGAACACTGTGTTGTGTAATAAAGTACCTGGAAGACTAGTGAACACTGTGTTGTGTAATAAAGTACCTGGTAGACTAGTGAACACTGTGTTGTGTAATAAAGTACCTGGAAGACTAGTGAACACTGTGTTGTGTAATAAAGTACCTGGAAGACTAGTGAACACTGTGTTGTGTAATAAAGTACCTGGAAGACTAGTGAACACTGTGTTGTGTAATAAAGTACCAGGAAGACTAGTGAGCTGTGTTGTGTAATAAAGTACCTGGAAGACTAGTGAACACTGTGTTGTGTAATAAAGTACCTGGAAGACTAGTGAACACTGTGTTGTGTAATAAAGTACCTGGAAGACTAGAGAACACTGTGTTGTGTAATAAAGTACCTAGAAGACTAGTGAACACTGTGTTGTGTAATAAAGTACCTGGTAGACTAGTGAACACTGTGTTGTGTAATAAAGTACCTGGAAGACTAGTGAACACTGTGTTGTGTAATAAAGTACCTGGTAGACTAGTGAACACAGCGTTGTGTAATAAAGTACCTAGAAGACTAGTGAACACTGTGTTGTGTAATAAAGTACCTGGAAGACTAGTGAACACAGCGTTGTGTAATAAAGTACCTGGAAGACTAGTGAACACTGTGTTGTGTAATAAAGTACCTGGACGACTAGTGAACACTGTGTTGTGTAATAAAGTACCTAGAAGAATAGTGAACACTGTGTTGTGTAAAAAAGTACCTGCAAGACTAGTGAACACTGTGTTGAGTAATAAAGTATCAAAAGACAGGAAAAATATCTAATCATGTCATACACACTGTCTCTGTCTCTCGCTCTGTCTGTCTCTCTCTCGGTGTGTCTCTCTCTTCTCTCTCTGTCTCTCTCTGTCTCTGTCTCTGTCTCACACAAACATTTGTGCACAGGTGAGCACTGACACCTTCAACCAAAAACATGTAAACATTGACACCGTCCATGAACACAAGACAGGGTCTTTCAGGTGTGGCTAGTTGATACTGTATATCATGATATGTGTTTTGCTGAGAGGGCACATTTCTGTTTTACTTTGTTGATGAAACATATTTGACTGTAAATCATTCATTCACTTCCAAACCTAATGATTAGAAGACTATATTATGAGGTAATAACCAATGAGACCAAAAGGCAAAGGTCATTATATAATAAACCTGGTATTGACATTTAGACATTCTATGTTCTGTTTGCTGTGTCACATGGTTATTATAGGACCATAGGAATCAGATAAAAATAATCATGAGGTGAATCAGTTTGATTTACCACCTTGTTGTTAGGCTTCATATCTACACGTGTCCCAGTTATCACCAGGTCATGGTTTAAGAGGACAGGATATAAAGGGGACAACTGAGACTCCCAAATAACAGCAGAAATAATCACAAGAAGAGGAAATCATCACCCAGGAAGGAGAATGAAGAGTGTTGTATCTCTGCTGGTGTTGCTGCACTGCTGTCTGTCTGGAGCCCAGGTCCACAAAGACAGAGATGGAGTCAGTGAGAATGACATCCAGCAGGTTGACTATGAGGACAGAGAGAGCAGAGGGAATGACGTTCAGACTGACAAACAGAGAGCTGAAGCTGCATTAACACACAGCCAGCTAACCTGCCAGCCTGACATCCACACTGTGCTGAGAGAGATGAGCACCATGATGGTAGAGCAGAGAGTTGAGCTGAGACACACAAAGACTGAACTGGGAGCCATGGAGGCCCGACTGAGTGCCAGTGAGAGCCGACTGACAGACAGTGAGAGCCGACTGACAGCCAGTGAGAAACAACTGACAGACAGTGAGAGCCGACTGACAGCCAGTGAGAGCCGACTGACAGCCAGTGAGAGCCAGGTGGAGGAACTGAAAGTCGAGCTGAAATCCAAAGTGGAGGAAGTGAACAAAATGAATGAAGGTAAATCAGAATAATCTCCTTCAAAGCTGTTTTTATTACACAAAGGTTTTAATCTGAGTCTAGGTACAGACCCACAGTGTATTTTATACTAATTAAGATTACATCATGAGTCATTTTCAGTGCAGTTGGAAAGTATTCAAACCCCTTCACGTTACAGCCTTATTCTAAAATGGATTAAATCAATCTACTGTACACACTATACCCCATAATGACTAAGCGAAAACAGTTTATTTTACATTTCTGCAAATGTATATGAAAAAAGAAAACCGAAATACCTTAATTGTAAGTATTCATACTCTTTGCTATCAATCAATCAATCAAATGTATTATGAAGCCCTTTTAACATCAGTAGATGTCACAAAGTGCTGTACGAAACCCCGCCTAAAACCAATCAGAAAAATCAAACAACAATTAATGCAGATGTAGAAGATCAGTGGCTAGGAAAAACTCCCTAGAAAGGCAGGAACCTAGGAAGAAACCTAGAGAGGAACCAGGCTCTGAGGGGTGGCCAGTCCTCTTCTGGCTGTGCCAGGTGGAGATTATAACAGTACATGGCCATTAAGGCCAGATTGTTCTTCAAGATGTAAAACATTTCATAGATGACCAGCAGGGTCAAATAATAATCACAGTGGTTGTAGTGGGTGCAACAGGTCAGTACCTCAGGAGTAAATGTCATTTGACTTATCATAGCCGAGCATTCAGAGGTCGAGACAGCAGGTGCGGTAGAGAGCGAGAGATAGTCGAAAATAGCAGGTCCGGGACAAGGTAGCACGCCCGGTGAACAGGTCAGGGTTCAATAGCCGCAGGCAGAACAGTTGAAACTGTATCGCAGCATGACCAGGTGGATTAGGGACAGCCAGGGGTCATCAGGCCAGGTAGTCCTGAGGCATGATCCTAGGGCTAAGGTCCTCCGGGAGAGGAAAGAGAATTAGAGTGAGCATTCTTACATTCATACAAGACACCAGATAAGACAGGATAATTACACCAGATATAACAGACTGACCCTAGCGCCCTAGCACATTAAAAAAATATATATGTATTTATCCTTTATTTAACTAGACTACTGCAGCATAGATACTGGAGGCTGAGACAGGGGTGGGTCGGGGGACACTGTTGCCCCATCCAACGATACCCCCGGACAGGGCCAAACAGGCACGAAATAACACCACCCACTTTGACAAAGCACAGCCCCCACACCACTAGAGGGATATCAGCAGGCCACACACTTACTATTCTTAGACAAGGCTGAGTATAGCCCACGAAGATCTCCTCCCCCACACAAGCCCGAGGGGGTGTAAACCCGGACAGGAAGATCACGTCAGTGACTCAACCCACACAAGTGACGCACCCCTCTTAGGAACGGCATGGAAGAGCACTAGTAAGCCAGTGACTCAGCCCACGTAATAGGGTGAGAGGCAGAGAATCCCAGTGGAGAGAGGGGTGCCGGCCAGGCAGAGACAGCAAGGGCGGTTCGTCACTCCAATAGTTTGCCGTTCACCTTTGCACCCTTGGGCCAGACTACACTCATTCTTAGGACCTACTGAAGAGATGAGTAAAGACTTAAAGGTCGAGACCGAGTCTGCGTCTCTCACATGGATAGGCAGACCATTCCATGAAAATGGAGCTCTGTAGAAGAAAGCCCTGCCTCCAGCTGTTTGCTTAGAAATTCTAGGGACTATAAGGAGGCCTGTGTCGAAGAGATACAGTAGGTAGGAGCAAGCCCATGTATTGCTTTGAAAGAAATACGCAGATTCGAATGATTATGATCTTTTCTTCTAAGAAGTTAATGAGTTCATCAGTGCTGAAGTGAAAGCCGTCCTTTCTTGTTGAATGCTGCTTTTTATTTAGTTTTGCGACAGTATAAAAAATACATTTTGGATTGTTCTTATTCTCATAAATTAGGATGAAAAAATAGGATTATCGAGCAGCAGTGAGGGCTCTTCGATATTGCACAGTACTGTCTTTCCAAGCTAGTAGAAAGACTTCCAGTTTGGTGGAGTGCCATTTCCGTTAACATTTTCTGGAAGCTTGCTTCAGGGCTCGGGTATTTTCTGTATACCAGGGAGAGCATTTCTTGTAACAAATGTTTTTTTGGGGTGCGACTGCATCTAGGTTATTACGCAAGGTTAAATTTAGAGCCTCAGTTAGTTGGTTAACCGATTTTTGTACTCTGATGTCCTTGGGTAGGTGGAGGGAGTCTGGAAGGGCATCTAGGAATCTTTGGGTTGTCTGAGAATTTATAGAATGGCTTTTGATGGTCCTTGGTTGGGATCTGAGCAGATTATTTGTTGCGATTGCAAACGTAATAAAATCGTGATCCGATAGTCCAGGATTATGAGGAAAAACATTTAGATCCACAATATTAATCCCACGGGACAAAACTAGATCCACGGTATGATTGTTGCAATGAGTAGGTCCGGAGACATGTTGGACAAAAACTCTGAAAGCCTTTTGGTGTAGGTCTGTGGACTTTTCCATGTGAATATTAAAGTCCCCAAAAATGTGAATATTATCTGCCATGACTACAAGGTCCGATAGGAATTCAGGTAACTCAGTGAGGAACGCAGCATACGGCCAAAGAGGCTTGTAAAATGTTGCTATAAAAAGCGATTGAGTAGGCTGCATAGATTTCATGACTTGAAGCTCAAAAGATGAAAACACAGTAATTTTTTTGTACAAGGAAATTTGCTGTCGTAAATGTTAGCAACACCTCTGCCTTTGAGGGGTGCGCAGGGGATATGGTCACTAATGTAACAAGGAGGAGAGGCCTCATTTATAACACAGTCAATTCATCAGGCTTGAACCATGATTCAGTCAGGCCAATCACATCAAGATTATGTTCTGTGATTACTTCATTGACTCTGACTGCCTTGGAAGTGAAGGATTTAACATTTTGAGATGTGAGATGTCACAAACACTGTCAATAATGACAGGAATGGAGGAGGTCTTTATTCCAGTGAGATTGCTAAGGCAAACACTGCCGTGTTTAGTTTTGCTCTACCTAGATGGAGGCACAGACGGTTTATGAGACTCGAAATTGAGCTAAGGTGCATCCTGTTTCCAATTATCATCCTTGAGATGATTCTACAACTTGATTGGAGTCCACCTGTGTTAAATTAAATTGATTGGACATGATTTGGAAAAGCACACACCTGTCTATACAGTGCATTCGGAAAGTATTCATACCCTTTACTTTTTCCACATTTTGTTATGTTACAGCCTTATTCTAAAATGTATTGAATAAATGTTTTTCCTCATTAATCTACACACAATGCATCATAATGACAAAGCAAGAACAGTTTTTTCAAAATTTTAGCAAATGTAAAAAACCTCAACAGAAATACCTTATTTACATAAGTATTCAGACACTTTTCTATGAGACTCAAAAATGAGCTCAGGTGCATCCTGATTCCATTGACCATCCTTAAAGTTGGTTGCCAACCGCCATATAAAGTCCAAAGAAGAAGAAGAAGCCTGAAGGAGGAGCGATTACTAGAAACAAACTCGGTTTACTGTTTTATCTGGTAAAATATCAGGTAAAATAACAACCCAATGTTAATAACCCAGGACGAATTTGCTAGCAACAGCAAGCTAGCTAGCTACATTGCCTTAAATGTTTAGTTATTTTTGACCTGTTCACAAATTAATATAATTGGTTCAGAGTTTGTTTTGATATTTCAACCTGTGTCCTGATCGTGTTTGTCACGATCTCCTATAGTGACGGACCAAGACACAGCGATGCTTCCAGTATACAGATTTATTTACTCGACGTAACTGGGAAAATAATAAACAGAACGAACGAAGATCGTAACATAGAACATAACATCGAAGAAACACTTAAGCTATGAACAAACAATAACCCACAAAACCCTTCCGAAAACTACAAACATATATATGGTTCCCAATTAGAGGTAATGACAAACAGCTGCCTCTAATTGGGAACCATTTCCCCAACATAGAAATACACAACCTAGAACTCAAACCCTCCTAAACCAAAAACTAAACTAAACACCAGCCTGCTAACCCTGGCCTGGACGTGACATCACCCCCCCCCAAAGACTCCGACCGCGCCAAAAGTCCATGGGGGCGGTCTTCGGGTGGGTCTTTTAGTCCAAGGTGGCGGCCCCTGGGCTAGCAGCCGGAACAGTTCGTGCTGGACTCACGAAGCGCACAGGGGACCTGGTGCAGGAAGCAGAAGCAGGCTGTGCTGGACACACGATGCGCACAGGGGACCTGGTGCGGGGAGTAGGAGCAGGCTGTGCTGGACTCGCCATGCGCACAGGGGAGCTGGTGCGGGGAGCAGGAACAGGCTGTGCTGGACGCGCAATGCGCACAGGGGACCTGGTGCGGGGAGCAGGAACAGGCTGTGCTGGACTCGCGATGTGCACAGGAACTCTGGTGCGGGGAGCAGGAACGGGCCGTGTAGTACTCATGATGCGCACTGGGACTCTGGTGCGAGGAGCAGGAACGGGCCGTGTTGGACTCTCTATGCGCACTGGGACTCTGGTGCGGGGAGCAGGAACAGGATGTGCTGGACTCGCGATGCGCACAGGAACTCTGGTGCGGGGAGCAGGAACGGGCCGTGTAGGACTCACGATGCGCACTGGGACTCTGGCGCGAGGAGCAGGAACGGGCCATGTTGGACTCACGATGCGCACTGGAACTCTGGTGCGGGGAGCAGGAACAGGACGTGCTGGGTCCACGACGCGCACAGGGATCCTGGAGCGTGGAACAAGGACGTGCTGGGTCCACGACTCGCACAAGGATCCTGGAGCATGGAGCAGGGACAGGACGTGCTGGGCTCTCAATGCGCACAGGGGGCCTGGTGTTCTAAAATGGAGTAAATCGTTTCCCCCTCATCAATCTACACACAATAGCCCATAATGACAAAGCAAAAACAGGTTTTTATGAATTAATAATTTAAACAAATTTATCAACAACAACATAAAACGGAAATATCACATTTACATAAATGTACAGACCCTTTACTCAGTATTTTGAGCACCTTTGGCAGTTATTTCAGCCTTGGGTCTTCTTGGGTATGACTCTACACGCTTGGCTCATCTATATTTGTTTCTCCCATTCATCTCTGCAGACCCTCTCGAGCTCTGTCAGGTTGGATGGGGAACGTCGCTGCACAGCTATTTTCAGGTCTCTCCAGGGATGTTCGATCGGGTTCAAATCAAGGCTCTGTCTGGGCCATTCAAGGACATTCATAGACTTGTCCCGAAGCCACTGCTGCGTTGTCTTGGCTGTGTGCTTAGGATCATTGTCCTGTTGGAAGGTGAACCTTTGCCCCAGTCTGATGTCCTGAGCACTCTGGAGCAGGTTTTCATCAACGATCTCTCTGTACTTTGCTCCGTTCATCTTTCCCTTGATCCTGACTCGTCAAATCAAATCAAATTGTATTTGTCACATGCTTGAATACAAAATTTGAAATAAAAGTAACTTATAATTAAAGAACAGCTGTAAAATAGCAATAGCGAAGGAATATATGGGGGTACTGGTAAAGAGTCAATGTGCGGGGGCACTGGTATGTCGAGGTAATCGAGGTAATATGTACATGTAGGTAGAGTTATTAAAGTGACTATGCATAGCTAATAACAGAGAGTAGCAGCAGCGTAAAAGGGGGCAATGCAAATAGTCTGGGTATCCATTTGATTAGATGTTCAGGAGTCTTATGGCTTAGGGTAAAAGCTGTTTAGAAGCCTCTTGGACTTAGACTTGGCGCTCCGGTACCGCTGCTATGCGGTAGTAGAGAGGGTGGCTTTGACTAGTCTTTGACAATTAGGGCCTTCCTCTGACACTGCCTGGTATAGAGGTCCTGTATGTCAAGAAGCCTGTCCTCAGTGATGTACTGGGCCATACGTACTACCCTCTGTAATGCCTTGTGGTCAGTTGCCGAGCAGTTGCCATACCAAGCAGTGATGCAACCAGTCAGGATGCTCTCGATGGTGCAGCAGTAGAACCTTTTGAGGATCTGAGGATCCGTGCCAAATCTTTTTAGTTTCATGAGGGGGAATATGTTTTGTTATGTCCTCTTCACGACTGTCTTGGTGTGCTTGGACCATGTTAGTTTGTTGGTGATGTGGACGCCAAGAAACTTGAAGCTCTCAACGTGCTCCACTACAGCCCCGTCAATGAGAATGGGGGCGTGCTTGGTCCTTCTTTTCCTGTAGTCCACAATCATCTCCTTTGTCTTGATTGCGTTGAGGGAGAGGTTGTTGTCTCGTCGTTGTCGGTGATCAGGCCAACCACTGTTGTGTCATTGGCAAACTTAATGATGGTGTTGGAGTTGTGACTGGCCGTGCAGTCATGAGTAAACAGAGAGTACAGGAGGGGACTTAGCACGTACTCCTGAGGGGCCCACGTGTTTGTATTTGTATTTATTATGGATCCCCATTAGACTTGTGGAGGTCTACAAATTGTCTTGGCTGATTTCTTTTCATTTTCCCATGATGTCAAGCAAAGAGGCACTCAGTTTGAAGGTAGGCCTTGAAATACATCCACAGGTACACTTCCAATTGACTCAAATTATGTCAATTAGCCTATCAGAAGCTTCTAAAGCCATAACTTAATTTTCTGGAATTTTCCAAGCTGTTTAAAGGCACAGTCAACTTAGTGTATGTAAACTTCTGGCCCACTGGAATTGTGATACAGTGAGTTATAGGTGAAATAATCTGTCTGTAAACAATTATTGGAAATATTACTTGTGTCATGCACAAAGTAGATGTTCTAACCGACTTGCTAAATCTATAGTTTGTTAACAAGACATTTGTGGAGTGGTTGAAAAACGAGTTTTAACGACTCCAACCTAAGTGTTTTTAATCTTCCGACTTCAACTGTATGTATAGTGCTTGTTGAGTTCGTGTTGAGGATCAGCGTGGCGGATGTGTTGCTACCTACCCTTACCACCTGGGGGCAGTCCGTCAGGGAGTCCAGGATCCAGTTGCAGAGGGAGGTGTTTAGTCCCAGGGTCCTTAGCTTAGTCATGAGCTTCGAGGGCACTATGGTGTTGAACGCTGAGCTGTAGTCAATGAATAGCATTCTCACATAGGTGTTCCTTTTGTCCATGTGGAGTGTGGAGTGCAAAAGAGATTGCATCATCTGCGGATTGGTTGGGGGGTATTCAAATTGGAGTGGGTCTCGGTTTTCTGGGATATTGTTGTTGATGTGAGCCATGACCAGCCTTTCAAAGCACTTCATGGCTACAGACGTGACTGCTATGGGTCGGTAATCATTTAGACAGGTTACCTTAGTGTTCTTGGGCACAGGGACTATGGTGGTCTGCTGGAAACATGTTGGTATTACAGACAGACAGGGAGAGGTTGAAATTGTCAGTGAAGACACTCACAGCGCATGCTGAGAGTACACATCCTGGTAATCCATCTGGCCCTGCGGCCTTGTGAATGTTGACCTGTTTAAAGGTCTTACACACATCGGCTACGGAGAGCGTGATCACACAGTCGTCCCGAACAGCTGATGCTCTCATGCATGTTTTAGTGTTACTTGACTCGAAGTGAGCATAGAAGTAATTTAGCTCATCTGGTAGGCTTGTGTCACTGGGCATCTCCCGGCTGTCCTTCCCTTTGTTGTATGTAATAGTTTGCAAGCCCTGCCCCATCCGACGAGAGTTGGAGTAGTACGATTGAGTTTGATTTATCACCTTATTGCTTCATAACTACATGTTATCACCAGGTCATGGTTTAAAAGGACAGAATATAAAGGGGAGCAGCAGTGAACGTCATGGTTTAAAAGGACAGGATATAAAGGGGAGCAGCGGTGAACAGCAATCTTCAAGTCTTTCCACAGGTTTTCAATGGGATTCAAGTCTGGGCTTTGGCTGGGCCACTCAAGGACTATCACATTCTTGTTCTGAAGCCATTCCAGTGTTGCTTTGGCTGTATACTTGGGGTCATTGTCCTGTTGGAACATGAATCTTCGCCCCCAACTAAGGTCATTTGGACCCTGAATCAGGTTCTCATCGAGGATTTACTTGTATTTGGCTCCAGTAATTGTTCCCTCTATCCTTACCAGTTTCCCTGATGCTGAAAAGCATCCCTATAGAATGATGCTGCAGAACTGCAGCGGGGAGCAAAACAACGTCAGGCAAGGGAAAACAGGCACAACACAAATACAGGATCAATGCAGGAACAAATGGCAAAAACGCTGACCTAGCAGAGGTTACGATCTGGCAGCGTGGAAGTGGCAGGGCTGAGAATTTGTAGAGATCTTGATTATGGAACAGGTTGCAGCTGGTGGGGATCTGCTCTGCCTCCAGCACACCTGTCTCCGCCCACACAATCACGCACACACACACACACACACACACACACACACACACACACACACACACACACACACACACACACACACACACACACACACACACACAGAGGGAGATAGGACTGGGGGAGTGGCAGGTTAGGCAGGTTATGAATACACAGGTTGAGCAGTAGAGGGCATGGCAGGAGCAGATGTAACAGTATGTACAGTTGAAACAGTATATACTGTATTTGAAGGTATGTGTACATTTATTTTGCAAAGCTCACGCATGCGACGTGAGCGTTGTGGTCAGCATGTAAGGCTGAAACAGACCAAAATGTTGAAAAAGTGAAGGGTATGAATACTTTCCAAATGCACTGTTTACAAATATCACTAACTTGTTTATTGTTCATGCATCTGATTTCAGCACAAGCAGTGAAACTAAACTCCATGGAGACTCGTTCTAACATCACTGAGAGCCACGTTGAAGTTCTGAAGAGAAACAGTCAAGGTAATGGGAGGAAAATTAAGTTTAGTTTTGACAGTATTAAAATATATATATGTGGTCTGAATGACTGACCTTATTGTTGATAACATGTCTAGTCTACACCACCTAGTGTCCAGTTAGATAAAGTAGTGTTGACTCATCTCTATCCCACAGACAGGAAGGTGGCTTTCTCAGCCTCACTAGCAGCACCTGGTCAAAAAGGAAACACTGGACCCTTCAACACTGCAATCACCCTGGTCTACAGAAATATCTACTCAAACATTGGCAATGCTTATAACCCCACTACAGGTACACTATATTCATATCATCAGTATTTATAAGTCTGTGAAAACATAGTTATTAATAATCCTCTGTCCTCGTATCGTCTCTGATGACTGTTTCTATGTGAATGTTGTGTTCTGATACAGGGATCTTCACAGCACCAGTGAGAGGACTCTACCTGTTCAGGTTTTACGTCTATGCATGGGGTGATAATTCAGTTCCTACAACTGCAGCCTTGCATAAGAATGGACATCAAATAGCTATGGCATATGCTCGCCAAGCTAGTGGTGGTATTAATTCCTCTAATGGAGTGTCACTGCTGCTGGAGGTAGGAGATGTGGTCAACATGAATCTCTGGACTGGGACAAAGATATATGATGATGAAAATCGCCACAGCACCTTCAGCGGTCATCTACTCTTTACTATGTAAGAAGGTTGGTACAATGCTATCTGATGGGGTGTGTTGTCTTTGTCATGTCAATATTAGGTAACACTTGACGCCCAGCGTCTTAACACATTATGTCACGGTCATAACCATGCCATAATGTGTCATACCAGGAAACAACATGACATAACCTGTTATAATATAGTCTTAACACTATCATGACACGTATATATTGAGACCTGTTGTGACACACAGTATATTACGTTCTTTTATGGCTGGTTATGACACCTCCATAAGATTATCAAAACCCAATAAACCTACCACACGGCAAAACATTACATTATACCAAAGTCTACTTGTTACCAGTATGTTTATGTTCTATTCATTTTGTAATTGACCGTATTAAATTATGATTGTAAATGCGCACACATTGATGTCAGACATGCACCTAAACCAATGCTCTGTTGCTATGTACGTGATAGGCCAATCTGGTTTATATGGTTAATGTAGTCATAATGCTTCATGACAGTTTCATAAAGTGTATTATCTTATTCCAAGTAAAGTGAGACAGGATGGCCACAATGCTTCATGACAGTGTCATAAAGTCTAATTTCTACAAGTTATTTAAAATATGATTAAAATAAAAACATGACTATAAAGACGTCATGACAACTACAACAAAGGATTGGAGAAAAAGACTTTCAAACAAAATGAGACTTCTTGGCAGGGGAAAAAATATTTTGAATAAATGTGGGTTTTGACACTTATTTAGGTGTCATAACCAGCCATAAATTAACGCAATATACAGTATGTTACAACGGGTGTAAATATATGGGCCATGACAGGTTATGACAGGTTGTGTCAGCTGTTATGACATATTATGACATGGTTATGATTGTGTCATAACATGTTATGACACTGGGTGTCAAGTAAAGTGTTACCCAATATTATACTGTAGCTACAAATTGTAGTGAAAAAATGCTGATTATAGATCATTTATGTCATGCAATTTCTCCTAAAGTACCTAGAAGACTAGTGAACACTGTGTTGTGTAATAAAGTACCTGGTAGACTAGTGAACACTGTGTTGTGTAATAAAGTACCTGGAAGACTAGTGAACACTGTGTTGTGTAATAAAGTACCTGGAAGACTAGTGAACACTGTGTTGTGTAATAAAGTACCTGGAAGAATAGTGAACACTGTGTTGTGTAATAAAGTACTGGAGGAATAGTGAACACTGTGTTGTGTAATAAAGTACCTGGAAGACTAGTGAACACTGTGTTGTGTAATAAAGTACCTGGAAGACTAGTGAGCACTGTGTTCTGTAATAAAGTACCTGGAAGAATAGTGAACACTGTGTTGTGTAATAAAGTACTGGAGGAATAGTGAACACTGTGTTGTGTAATAAAGTACCTGGAAGACTAGTGAACACTGTGTTGTGTAATAAAGTACTGGAAGAATAGTGAACACTGTGTTGTGTAATAAAGTACTGGAGGAATAGTGAACACTGTGTTGTGTAATAAAGTACCTGGAAGACTAGTGAACACTGTGTTGTGTAATAAAGTAAATGGAAGACTAGTGAACACTGTGTTGTGTAATAACGTACCTGGAAGACTAGTGAACACTGTGTTGTGTAATAAAGTACCTGAAGAATAGTGAACACTGTGTTGTGTAATAATGTACCTGGAAGAGTAGTGAACACTGTGTTTTTTACCTGGAAGACTAGTGAACACTGTGTTGTGTAATAAAGTACCTGGAAGACTAGTGAACACTGTGTTGTGTAATAAAGTTAAAAAAATAACTAATCATGTCAATCTAACATATTGTCTCTCTTTGTCTTTCTCTCTCTCTGTCTGTCTGTCGCTCTCTCGATGTCTCTCTCTTCTCTCTCTCTCTCTCTCTCTCTCTCTCTCTCTCTGTGTAAACACATTTGTTTACAGGTGAATACTGATACCTTCAACCAAAAACATGTAAACATTGACACCATCCATGAACACAAGACAAAGGTCTTTCAGATGTGGCTAGTTGATACTGTATATCATGAAATGAGTTTTGCTGAGAGGGCACATTTCTGTTTTACTTTGTTATTTTTTATTTTATTTTTTATTGTAAGTCATTCATTCCAAACCTAAAGATTAGAAGACTATATTATGAGTTAAAAACCAATGAGACCAAAAGGCAAAGGTCATTATGTAATAAACCTGGTATTGACATTTAGACATTCTATGTTCTGTTTGCTGTGTCACATGGTTATTATAGGACCATAGAAATCAGATAAAAATAATCATGAGGGGAATCAGTTTGATTTATCACCTTGTTGTTAGGCTTCATATCTACACGTTTCCCAGTTATCACCAGGTCATGGTTTAAGAGGACAGGATATAAGGGGGACAACTGAGACTCCTAAATAACAGCAGAAATAACCACAAGAAGAGGAAATCATCACCCAGGAAGGAGAATGAAGAGTGTTGTATCTCTGCTGGTGTTGCTGCACTGCTGTCTGTCTGGAGCCCAGGTCCACAAAGACAGAGATGGAGATGGAGTCAGTGTGAATGACATCCAGCAGGTTGACTATGAGGACAGAGAGAACAGAGGGAATGACATTCAGACTGACAAACAGAGAGCTGAAGCTGCGTTAACACACAGCCAGCTAACCTGCCAGCCTGACATCCACACTGTGCTGAGAGAGATGAGCACCATGATGGCAGAGCAGAGAGTTGAGCTGAGACACACAAAGACTGAACTGGGAGCCATTGAGGCCCGACTGAGAGCTAGTGAGAGCCGACTGACAGACAGTGAGAGCCGACTGACAGACAGTGAGAGCCAGGTGGAGGAACTGATCAAAATGAATGAAGGTAAATCAGAAAAATCTCTTTCATAGCTGTTGTTATAACACAAAGGTCTTAATCTGAGTCTAGGTACAGACCTAAAGTGTATTTTATACTAATTAAGATGACATCATGAGTCATGAGTCATTTATACTAAATCTCACTGGCTTGTTTATTGTTCATGCATCTGATTTCAGCACAAGCAGTGAAACTAAACTCCATGGAGACTCGTTCTAACATCACTGAGAGACACGTTGAAGTTCTGAAGAGAAACAGTCAAGGTAATGAGAGGAAAATTAAGTTTAGTTTTGACAGTATTAATATATATATATATGGTCTGAATGACTGACCTTATTGTTGATAACATGTCTAATCTACACCACCTAGTGTCCAGTTAGATAAAGTAGTGTTGACTCATCTCTATCCCACAGACAGGAAGGTGGCTTTCTCAGCCTCACTAGCAGCACCTGGTCAACAAGGAAACACTGGACCCTTCAACATTGCAACCACCCTGGTCTACAGAAATATCATCTCAAACATTGGCAATGCTTATAACCCCACTACAGGTACACTATATTCATATCATCAGTATTTATAAGTCTGTGAAAACATAGTTATTAATAATCCTCTGTCCTCGTATCATCTCTGATGACTGTTTCTATGTTGTGTTCTGATACAGGGATCTTCACAGCACCAGTGAGAGGACTCTACCTGTTCAGGTTTTACATCTATGGAGGGGGTCATAATTCAGCTTATACAACTGCAGCCTTGCATAAGAATGGACATCAAATAGCTATTGCACATGCTGTACAAGCTAATGGTGAAATTAATTCCTCCAATGGAGTGTCACTGCTGCTGGAGGTAGGAGATGTGGTCAACATGAATCTCTGGGTTGGGAGAAAGATATATGATGATGGAAATCGCCACAGCACCTTCAGTGGTCATCTGCTCTTCACTATGTAAGAGGATTATTGAAGGAATGTATCAGTTATCTAACAGGAAAATATTCAGACATTTTAACAACATTATCTTAGCGTTGAATGTTCTCCATTTGCTCTCTAACAGTTTAAACTAAGGTAGTTCTCAAGGAGAAAAGTAGGTGAAATATACTAGATTTAAAAATACATTTTCAAAATAGAAAAATAATAAGAAATGATATACTCAGAATGAACATATTACTGTCATGTAAATATTATACTGTCCACTAAGATTTCTTTAATATATGTTGATTCCCCACCCACCCACTAGTATATTGAACACTAGTCAACATTGTCTTGAGTATTATTTAATAAAGTGTTTATCAAAAGAATGACTCAAAATATCATTATTACACATGCACAGGCACACACACACACACACACACACACACACACACACACACACACACACACACACACACACACACACACACACACACACACACACACATGGACACAAAAATAACTTGTGATAACTATGTGCATGTGGGCAGACTGATTGACTACTAAATCCTTCAACCACCGTTCACGAACACAAGGCAAACGTCTTTCAGGTGGGGCTTGTTGATAATCATGATATGAGTTTTTGCTGAGAGAGGACATTATCTCTTTTACCTTGCTGATTGGAAATATTTGACTGTAAATCTTTAATTCACTTACAAACCTAATGATTAGAATACTGTATTGCAAGGTATTACACAACGGGTGGGTCTAATCCTGAATGCTGATTGTTTAAAACCGCATTACCACCGGCTAAATCTACGATGTTATTTACTCTGTTCCATCTGACTGCGCAATCGACTGTCTCATCAGCCCAGCCAGGCAATTTATAAACTTGATTTCCACTATAAAAACATCTAGACATTATCTCACATTTCTTTCAGACAAACATTTCGTTTTCAACAGCGGAGATTTGCAAAAACCTTGCTGTCTTTCTCTCTGACATTTGCAACATTGTTTCAATATTCAAATTCGATTTTCAGCTGTCCCATAGTAATGAACATGTCAGGAATCGGGACGAGACAGGCAAGCAGGTATGTTTCTCAGCCAGTCGAAATCATGAATCAGCTGGCATCATTTTTATGGATATATATATACATAAAGAAATGTCAATTGGAAAAAGGTCAAATGAAACAAAGTGCAGCTAGTTTGCTGTCTTTCCAGCTTCAGTTTGAAGTTAGCTGTGTTAGCTGTGTTGTTGGCTAGCTCCTTTGAACAACAGTGTCCTGACGAGAACACATTTTCCTGACGAGAACACGTCAGGCAAAATCACACGTCATTAGTTCATTGTTATGGATGTATCCAAATAAATGTCAGCTTAAACAAATGCAACAATTTAGACCAAAAGGCAAAGGTAAATATATTATAAAACTGGTATTGACATTTAAGCATTCTTCGTTCTGTTTGCTGTGTCACATGGTTATTATAGGACCATATAAATCAGAAAAAAGTGATCATGAGGTGAATCAGTTTGATTTATCACCTTAACGTGTCATATCTACATGTGTCCCTGTTATCACTAGGTCATGGTTTAAGAGGACAGGATTTAAAGGGGAGCTGCGGTGAACAGCAAACTTCAAGTCTTTCCACAGATTTTCAATGGGATTCAAGTCTGGGCTTTGGCTAGGGCACTCAAGGACTTTCACATTCTTGTTCTGAAGTTATTCCTTTGATGCTTTGGCTGTATGCTTTGGGTCATTGTCCTGTTGGAACATAAACCTTTGCCCAGTCTAAGGTCGTTTGCACTCTGAAGCAGGTTCTCATCAAGGATTAACCTGTATTTGGCTCCATTCATTGTTCCCTCTATAAATAAAGGTGAAATAAAAAAATAAAATAAACAATTGTTCCCTCTATCCTTACCAGTTTCCCTGATGCTGAAAAGCATCCCCATAGCATGATGCTGCCACCACCATGCTTCACTGTAGGGATGGTGTTAGACGGGTGATGAGCTGTGCCTGGTTTTCTACAGACATAGAACTATGCATTCAGACCAAAGAGTTCAATTATTGTCTAATCAGACCACAGAATATTTTTCCTTATGCTCATCAGAGTCTATCACATGCCTTTTTGCAAAGTCCAGGTGTGGTGTCATGTGCCTTTTTCTCAGGAGTGGCTTCTGTCTGGCCACTCTCCCATAAAGCCCAGATTGGTGAAGTGCTGTAGAGACTGTTGCCCTTCTGGCAGGTTCTCCCATCTCAACCAAGGAACTCTGCAGTTCTGTCAGATTGGTCATTGGGTTCTTGGTCCCCTCCCTGACCAAGGTCCTTCTTGCCCGGCTGCTCAGTTTGGTCAGACGACCAGAGTCTGGGTAGTTCCGTATTTGTTCCATTTCCCAATGATGGAGACCACTGTGCTCTTGGAGACTTTAAACACTCTATACATTGTTGTATAGCCTTCCCAAGATATATGCCTTATTACAATTATATCTCAGAGATCTCCGGACAGTTCCTTGGACATCTGAAGGATGATGAAAGGAAATTAGATGCACCTGAGGTCAATTTGGTGTATCATAGCAAAGGGGTGTGAATACTTAATTGCACATTTATGTATTTCATTTTCAATAAATTTGCAAAAATGTCAAACATGTTTTCACTTTGCCATTATGGTGTATTGTGTGTAGATGGGTGAGGGGAAAATAACTATTCAATCAATTTTAAATTCAGGCTGTAACACAACAACATGTGGAATAAGTCAAGGGGAATAAGTACATTCTGAAGGCACTGTATCTGTGCTGGAAAATATTCAACTTTTGCTGGAACTTTTTAGTAACATTGACTTAGCGTTGGAAGCTCTCCATTTGCTCTCTAATAGTTTAAACTAAGGTAGTTGTCAATGTGAAAAGTAGGTGAAATAAAAATATACATCTTAAAATATAAATGTCTTGCAAGTATTATATTGTACAGTATGACGTTTTGAATCAATGTATGGAAACAGATTTACCACGTCCTACATATATTTTCTTCTGTACATTCAAGACTAGTAAACACTGTTTTGGATATTGTGAAATAAAGCGTGGCCTACCACTTTGCGGCGGGAACTGGAACACGCTGTTGTACATGTTGATCCAGAGCATCCCAAACATGCTCAATGTCTGGGGAGTATGCAGGCCATGGAAGGACTGGGACATTTTCAGCTTTCAGGAATTGTGTACAGATCCTTGTGACATGGGGCCGTGCATTATCATGCTGAAACATGAGGGCATGGAGGCGGATGAATGGCACGACAATGGGCCTCAGGATCTCGTCACGGTATCTCAGTGCATTGAAATTGCCATCGATAATAGCCATTAATGTGCACTGTCCCTTTAAAAATTAAAAATAAACTCAAACTCAAACCCCACCGCCACCATGGGGCACTCTGTTCACAAAGTTGGCATCAGCAAACCACTCGCCCTCACGACGCCGTACACGCTGTCTGCCATCTGTCCGGTACATTTGAAACCGGGATTCATCCATAAAGAGCACACTTCTCCAGCATGCCAGTGGCCATCGAAGGTGAGCATTTGCCCATTGAAGTCGGTTACAACTCCGAACTGCAGTCAGGTCAAGACCCTGGTGAGGACAACGAGCCTGCAGATGAGCTTCCCTGAGGTGGTTTCTGACAGTTTGTGCAGAAATTCTTTGGTTTTGCAAAGCCGCAGTTTCATCATCTGTCTGGGTGGCTGGTCTCACTCGATCCCACAGGTGAAGAAGCCAGATGTGGAGATCCTGGGCTGGTGTGGTTACACCTGGTCTGCGGTTGCGAGACCGTTTGGACGTACTGCCATTCTCTAAAATGACGTTGGTGGCGGCTTATGATAGAGAAAGTAACATTAAATTCTCTTGCAACAGCTTTGGTGGAAATTCCTGCAGTCGGCATGCCAATTGCATGCTCCCTTAAAACTTGAGACATCTGTGGCATTGTGTTGTGTCACAAAACTGCACATTTTAGAGTGGCCTTTTATTGTCCCCAGCACAAGGTGCACTTGTGTAATGATCATGCTGTTTAATCAGCTTACTGATATGCCACACATGTCAGGTGTATGGATTATCTTGGCAAATGATGAATGCTCACTAAAAGGAATGTAAACAACTTTGTGCAGAGCATTTGTGAGAAATATGCTTTTTGTGCATATGGAACATTTCTGGGATCTTTTATTTCAGCTCATGAAACATGGGACCAACACTTTACATGTTGTGTTTATATTTTTGCTCAGTATATTAGAGAGCAAAGTAAGAACTTTTAACACTAAGACAATGTTATTAAAAGTTCAGAATATTTTCCAGCACAGCTACATTTGGGCTCCAGAGTGGTGCAGTGGTCTAAGCCACTGCATCTCAGTGCAAAAGGCATCACTGCAGTACTTGGTTTGAATCCAGGCTGCAATACATTCAGCAGTCATTGGGAGTCCCATAGGGTGGCACACAATTGGCCGGGGTAGGCCGTCATTGTAAATAAGAATTTGTTGATTAACTGATTTGCCTAGTTAAATAAATATCTCTTCAGAAATATAATATTAACACAACAAAGACCAGACCCCATCAGGTAGTCTTTTACCAATCCTCTTACATAGTGAAGAGCAGGTTACCACTGAAGGTGCTGTGGCGATTTCCATCATAAAATATCTTTCTCCCAGCCCAGAGATGCACGGAGACCACATCTCCTACCTCCAGCAGCAGTGACACTCCATTAGAGGAATTAACAACATGGCATGCTGTAATATATTGTAATATATATATATATTCAGTGGGGCAAAAAAGTATTTAGTCAGCCACCAATTGTGCAAGTTCTCTCACTTAAAAAGATGAGAGAGGCCTGTAATTTTCATCATAGGTACACTTCAACTATGACAGACAAAATGAGGGGAAAAAATCCAGAAAATCACATTGTAGGATTTTTAATGAATTTATTTGCAAATTATGGTGGAAAATAAGTATTTGGTCACATACAAACAAGCAAGATTTCTGGCTCTCACAGACCTGTAACTTCTTCTTTAAGATGCTCCTCTGTACTCCACTCATTACCTGTATTAATGGCACCTGTTTGAACTTGTTATCAGTATAAAAGACACCTGTCCACAACCTCAAACAGTCACACTCCAAACTCCACTATGGCCAAGACCAAAGAGCTGTCAAAGGACACCAGAAACAAAATTGTAGACCTGCACCAGGTTGGGAAGACTGAATCTGCAATAGGTAAGCAGCTTGGTTTGAAGAAATCAACTGTGGGAGCAATTATTAGGAAATGGAAGACATACAAGACCACTGATAATCTTCCTCGATCTGGGGCTCCACGCAAGATCTCACCCGTGGGGTCAAAATGATCACAAGAACGGTGAGCAAAAATCCCAGAACCACACGGGGACCTAGTAAATGACCTGCAGAGAGCTGGGACCAAAGTAACAAAGCCTACCATCAGTAACACACTACGCCGCCAGGGACTCAAATCCTGCAGTGCCAGACGTGTCCCCTGCTTAAGCCAGTACATGTTCAGGCCCGTCTGAAGTTTGCTAGAGAGCATTTGGATGATCCAGATGAGGATTGGGAGAATGTCATGTGGTCAGATGAAACCAAAGTAGAACTTTTTGGTAAAAACTCAACTCGTCGTGTTTGGAGGACAAAGAATGCTGAGTTGCATCCAAAGAACACCATACCTACTGTGAAGCATGGGGGTGGAAACATCATGCTTTGGGGCTGTTTTTCTGCAAAGGGATCAGGACGACTGATCCGTGTAAAGGAAAGAATGAATGGGGCCATGTATCGTGAGATTTTGAGTGAAAACCTCCTTCCATCAGCAAGGGCATTGAAGATGAAACGTGGCTGGGTCTTTCAGCATGACAATGATCCCAAACACACCGCCTGGGCAACGAAGGAGTGGCTTCGTAAGAAGCATTTCAAGGTCCTGGAGTGGCCTAGCCAGTCTCCAGATCTCAACCCCATAGAAAATCTTTGGAGGGAGTTGAAAGTCCGTGTTGCCCAGCGACAGCCCCAAAACATCACTGCTCTAGAGGAGATTTGCATGGAGGAATGGGCCAAAATACCAGCAACAGTGTGTGAAAACCTTGTGAAGACTTACAGAAAACGTTTGACCTCTGTCATTGCCAACAAAGGGTATATAACAAAGTATTGAGATAAACTTTTGTTATTGACCAAATACTTATTTTCCACCATAATTTGCAAATAAATTCATTAAAAATCCTACAATGTGATTTTCTGGATTTCTTTTTCTCATTTCGTCTGTCATAGTTGAAGTGTACCTATGATGAAAATTACAGGCCTCTCTCATCTTTTTAAGTTGGAGAACTTGCACAATTGGTGGCTGACTAAATACTTTTTTGCCCCACTGTATATATACATAAACATTCATACATATACACACATATATCATGACAGTGCCATAAAGTGTAATATCTACAAGTTATTTAAAATATGATTAAAATAAAAACATGACTATAAAGATGTCATGACAACTACAACAAAGGATTGGAGAAAAAGACTTTCAAACAAAATGAGACTTCTTGGCAAGGGAAAACATATTTTGAATAAATGTGGGTTTTGACACACTTATGTAGGTGTCATAACCAGCCATAAAAAAAGAGCAATATACAGTATGTCACAACAGGTGTAAATATATGGGCCATGACAGGTTATGACAGGTTGTGTCAGCTGTTATGACATATTATGACATGGTTATGATTGTGTTATAACATGTTATGACACTGGGTGTCAAGTAAAGTGTTACCCAATATTATACTGTAGCTACAAATTGTAGTGAAAAAATACTGATTATAGATCATTTATGTCATGCAATTTCTCCTAAAGTACCGAGAAGACTAGTGAACACTGTGTTGTGTAATAAAGTACCTGGAAGACTAGTGAACACTGTGTTGTGTAATAAAGTACCTTGAAGACTAGTGAACACTGTGTTGTGTAATAAAGTACCTTGAAGACTAGTGAACACTGTGTTGTGTAATAAAGTACCTTGAAGACTAGTGAACGCTGTGTTGTGTAATAAAGTACCTGGAAGACTAGTGAACACTGTGTTGTGTAATAAAGTACCTGGAAGACTAGTGAACGCTGTGTTGTGTATTAAAGTACCTGGAAGACTAGTGAACACTGTGTTGTGTAATAAAGTACCTGGAAGACTAGTGAGCACTGTGTTGTGTAATAAAGTAAATGGAAGACTGGTCAGCACAGGAAAAATAACTAATCATGTCAATCTAACATATTGTCTCTCTTTGTCTTTCTCTCTCTGTCTGTCGCTCTCTCTGTCTGTCTGTCGCTCTCTCTCTCTCTCTCTCTCTCTCTCTCTCTCTCTCTCTCTGTCTCTCTCAAAAACACATTTGTTAACAGGTGAATACTGATACCTTCAACCAAAAACATGTAAACATTGACACCATCCATGAACACAAGACTAAGGTCTTTCAGGTGTAGCTAGTTGATACTGTATATCATGAAATGAGTTTTGCTGAGAGGGCACATTTCTGTTGTACTTTGTTATTGATTTTATTTTATTTTATTGTAAATAATTTATTCCAAACCTAAAGATTAGAAGACTATATTATGAGGTAAAAACCAATGAGACCAAAAGGCAATGGTCATTATATTATAAACCTGGTATTGACATTTAGACATTCTATGTTCTGTTTGCTGTGTCACATGGTTATTATAGGACCATAGAAATCAGATAAAAATAATCATGAGGTGAATCAGTTTGATTTACCACCTTGTTGTTAGGCTTCATATCTACACGTGTCCCAGTTATCACCAGGTCATGGTTTAAGAGGGCAGGATATAAAGGGGACAACTGAGACTCCTAAATAACAGCAGAAATAACCACAACAAGAGGAAATCATCACCCAGGAAGGAGAATGAAGAGTGTTGTATCTCTGCTGGTGTTGCTGCACTGCTGTCTGTCTGGGGCCCAGGTCCACAAAGACAGAGATGGAGTCAGTGTGAATGACATCCAGCAGGTTGACTATGAGGACAGAGAGAACAGAGGGAATGACGTTCAGACTGACAAACAGAGAGCTGAGGCTGCATTAACACACAGCCAGCAAACCTGCCAGCCTGACATCCACACTGTGCTGAGAGAGATGAGCACCATGATGGCAGAGCAGACAGTTGAGCTGAGACACACAAAGACTGAACTGGGAGCCATGGAGGCCCGACTGAGAGCCAGTGAGAGCCGACTGACAGACAGTGAGAGCCGACTGACAGCCAGTGAGAAACAACTGACAGACAGTGAGAGCCGACTGACAGCCAGTGAGAGCCGACTGACAGCCAGTGAGAGCCAGGTGGAGGAACTGAAAGTCGAGCTGAAATCCAAAGTGGAGGAACAGAGCAAAATGAATGAAGGTAAATCAGAATAATCTCCTTCATAGCTGTTTTTATTACACAACGGTTTTAATCTGAGTCTAGGCACAGACCCAATGTGTATTTTATA
Organism: Brachymystax lenok tsinlingensis; assembly: GCA_030435695.1. Classification (NCBI taxonomy): domain Eukaryota; kingdom Metazoa; phylum Chordata; class Actinopteri; order Salmoniformes; family Salmonidae; genus Brachymystax; species Brachymystax lenok. The sequence goes on from CM059788.1 coordinate 38,390,493, forward strand.
CTAATTAAGATTACATCATGAGTCATTTTCAGTGCAGTCGGAAAGTATTCAGACCCCTTCACGTTACAGCCTTATTCTAAATTGGATTAAATCAATCTACTGTACACACTATACCCCATAATGACTAAGCGAAAACAGTGTTTTATACATTTCTGCAAATGTATATGAAAAAAGAAAACAGAAATACCTTAATTGTGAGTATTCATACTCTTTGCAATCAATCAATCAAATGTATTGTGAAGCCCTTTTAACATCAGTAGATGTCACAAAGTGCTGTACGAAACCCCGCCTAAAACCAAACAGAAATATCAAACAGCAAATAATGCAGATGTAGAAGAACAGTGGCTAGGAAAAACTCCCTAGAAAGCCAGGAACCTAGAAAGAAACCTAGAGAGGAACCAGGCTCTGAGGGGTGGCCAGTCCTCTTCTGGCTGTGCCGGGTGGAGATTATAACAGTACATGGCCATTAAGGCCAGATTGTTCTTCAAGATGTAAAAAAGTTCATAGATGACCAGCAGGGTCAAATAATAATCACAGTGGTTGTAGTGGGTGCAACAGGTCAGTACCTCAGGAGTAAATGTCATTTGACTTTTCATAGCCGATCATTCAGAGGTCGAGACAGCAGGTGCGGTAGAGAGCGAGAGATAGTCGAAAATAGCAGGTCCGGGACAAGGTAGCACGTCCGGTGAACAGGTCAGGGTTCAATAGCCGCAGGCAGAACAGTTGAAACTGTATCGCAGCATGACCAGATGGACTTGGGACAGCTAGGAGTCATCAGGCCAGGTAGTCCTGAGGCATGATCCTAGGGCTAAGGTCCTCCGGGAGAGGAGAGAGAATTAGAGTGAGCATACTTACATTCATACAAGACACCAGATAAGACAGGAGAATTACACCAGATATAACAGACTGACCCTAGCCCCCTGGCACATTTAAAAAATATATATGTATTTTACCTTTATTTAACTGCAGCATAGATACTGGAGGCTGAGACAGGGGTGGGTCGGGGGACACTGTTTCCCCGTCCAACGATACACCCGGACAGGGCCAAACAGGCACGAAATAACCCCACCCACTTTGACAAAGCACATTCCCCACACCACTAGAGGGATATCAGCAGGCCACACACTTACTATTCTGAGACAAGGCTGAGTATAGCCCACGAAGATCTCCTCCCCCACACAAGCCCGAGGGGGTGTAAACCCAGACAGGAAGATCACGTCAGTGACTCAACCCACACAAGTGACGCACCCCTCTTAGGGACGGCATGGTGAGCACTAGTAAGCCAGTGACTCAGCCCACGTAATAGGGTTAGAGGCAGAGAATCCCAGTGGAGAGAGGGGTGCCGGCCAGGCAGAGACAGCAAGGGCGGTTCGTCACTCCAATAGTTTGCCATTCACCTTTGCACCCTTGGGCCAGACTACACTCAATCTTAGGACCTACTGAAGAGATGAGTAAAGACTTAAAGGTCGAGACCGAGTCTGCGTCTCTCACATGGATAGGCAGACCATTCCATGAAAATGGAGCTCTGTAGAAGAAAGCCCTGCCTCCAGCTGTTTGCTTAGAAATTCTAGGGACTATAAGGAGGCCTGCGTCGAAGAGATACAGTAGGTAGGAGCAAGCCCATGTATTGCTTTGAAAGGTTGGAGTGATATGATCACATTGCTTGGTTCTATTAAAGATTCTAGCAGCCGTGTGGTAAGTTATGAAGATGGAAAAAAAGCTGTCCTTGAAATATTCTTGATATGTTCATCAGTGTCCTTCACAGTTTTATTTGAGATGACTGTGCAACCATCAAGATTAATCGTCAGATCCAAAAGCAGATCTCTTTGTTTCTTGCAACCTAAACTAGCATCTCTGTTGCCCGAGTTTAAAAGTAAAACATTTGCCGCCATCCACTTCCTTATGTCTGAAACACAGGCTTCCAGGGTTTCATCGAAATGTGTGTAGTCCGCAAAGCAGTGAAAGTTGACATTGTGTTTCCGAATGACATCACCAAGAGGTAGAATGTATAGTGAAAACAATAGTGGTCCTAAAACGGAACCTGGAGGTACACCGAAACGTACAATTGATTTGTCAGAAGACAAACCATCCACAGAGACGAACTGATATATTTCTGACAGATAAGATCTAAACCAGGCCAGAACTTGTCTATGTAGACCAATTAGGTTTCTAATCTCTCCAAAAGAATGTGGTGATCGATGGAGTCAAAAGCAGCACTAAGTTCTAGGAGCACGAGGACAGATGCAGAGCCTTGGTTTGACGCCATTAAAAGGTAATTTACCACCTTCACGAGAGTAGTCTCAGTGCTATGATGGGGTCTAAAATCAGCCTGAAGCATTTCGGATACATTATTTGTACACAGCTTTCTCTGCAATTTTTGAGAGGAATGGGAGATTCAATATATATTTTTTTACATTTTCCACAAGACTTTATTACTGCCACTTTTAGTGAGTTTGGTACACATCCGGTGGATAGGGAGACATTTATTATGTTCAACATAGGAGGGCCAAGCACAGGAAGTAGCTCTTTCAATTGTTTAGTTGCATTAGGGTCCAGTATGCAGCTTGAGGGTTAAGAGTCCATGACTATTTTCATGAATGTGTCAAGAGATTTGACGTTTTTTGAGTGTCTCCATTGATCCTAGGTCCTGGCAGTTCTGTGCAGAGCTTTTAAGAAATACGCAGATTCGAATGATCATGATCTTTTCATCTAAGAAGTTAATGAATTCATCAGTGCTGAAATGAAAGCCGTCCTTTCTTGTTGAATGCTGCTTTTCAGTATCAATAATACATTTTGGATTGTTCTTTAGCTCCTCAATTAGGTTGAAAAATTTGGATTATCGAGTAGCAGTGAGGGCTCTTCGATATTGCACAGTACTGTCTTTCCAAGCTAGTCGAAAGACTTCCAGTTTGGTGGAGTGCTATTTCCGTTTACATTTTCTGGAACTTGCTTCAGGGCAAGTGTATACCAGGGAGAGCATTTCTTGTAACAAATGTTTTTTTGGGGTGCGACTGCAAGGTTAAATTTAGATCCTCAGTTAGTTGGTTAACCGATTTTTGTACTCTGATGTCCTTGGGTAGGTGGAGGGAGTCTGGAAGGGCATCTAGGAATCAAATCAAATCAAATGTTATTTGTCACATACACATGGTTAGCAGATGTTAATGCGAGTGTAGCGAAATGCTTGTGCTTCTAGTTCCGACTATGCAGTAGTATCTAACAAGTAATCTAACAAATTCACAACAACTACCTTATACACACAGTGTAAAGGAATGAATACGAGTATGTACATATAAATATATGGATGAGCGATGGCTGACCGGCGTAGGCAAGATGCAGTAGATGGTATAGAGTACGGTATATACATATGAGATGAGTAATGTAGGATATGTAAACATTATATAAACGGCATCGTTTAAAGTGGCTAGTGATACATTTATTTCATCAAATTTGTAATTATTAAAGTGGCTAGAGATATGAGTTGATGGCCGAACGGCATAGGCAAGATTCAGTAGATGGTTTAGAGTACAGTGTATACATTTGATATGAGTAATTTCGGATATGTAAACATTATATACAAAATTGTTTAAAGTGGCTAGTGATACATTTGTTACATCCAATTGCTATTATTTAAAGTGGCTAGAGATTTAAGTCAGTATGTTGGCAGCAGCCACTCAATGTTAGTGGTGGCTGTTTAACCATCTGATGGCCTTGAGATGGAAGCTGTTTTTCAGTCTCTCGGTCCCAGCTTTGATGCACCTGTACTGACCTCGCCTTCTGGATGATAGCGGGATGAACAGGCAGTGGCTCGGGTGGTTGTTGACCTTGATGATCTTTTTGGCCTTCTTGTGACATTGGGTGGTGTAGGTGTCCTGGAGGGCAGGTAGTTTACCCCCGGTGATGTGTTGTGCAGTCCTCACTAATCTCTGGAGAGCCTTACGGTTGTGGGCAGAGCAGTTGCCGTACCAGGCGGTGATACAGCCCAACAGGATGCTCTCGATTGTGCATCTGTAGAAGTTTGTGAGTGTTTATGGTGACAAGCTGAATTTCTTCAGCCTCCTGAGGTTTAAGAGGCGCTGTTGCGCCTTCTTCACCACGCTGCCTGTGTAAGGGTGGACCATTTTAGTTTTTCCGTGATGTGGACGCCGAGGAACTTAAAACTTTCCACCTTCTCCACTACTGTCCCGTCGATGTGGATAGTGGGGTGCTCCCTCTGCTGTTTCCTGACGTTGAGTGAGAGGTTATTTTGCTGACACCACATTCTGAGGGCCCTCACCTTCTCCCTGTATGCCATCTCGTCGTTGTTGGTAATCAAGCCTACCACTGTAGTGTCGTCAGCAAACTTGATGATTGAGTTGGAGGCGTGCTTGGCCACGCAGTCATGGGTGAACAGGGAGTACAGGAGAGGAGTACAGTGAGAACACACCCTTGTGGGGCCCCAGTGTTGAGGATCAGCGGGGTGGAAATGTTGTTGCCTACACTCACCAACTGGGGCCGGCCCGTCAGGAAGTCCAGGACCCAGTTGCACAGGGCTGGGTCGAGACCTAGGGTCTCGAGCTTAATGACGAGCTTGGAGGGTACTATGGTGTTAAATGCTGAGCTGTAGTCGATGAACAGCATTCTTACATAGGTATTCCTCTTGTCCAGATGGGTTAGGGCAGTATGCAGTGTGATTGCGATTGGGATGATAAGCAAATTGGAGTGGGTCCAGGGTGTCTGGCAGGATGGAGGTGATATGATCCTTGACTAGTCTCTCAAAGCACTTCATGATGATGGAAGTGAGTGCTACGGGGCGATAGTCATTTAGCTCAGTTATCTTAGCTTTCTTGGTTACAGGAACAATGGTGGCCCTCTTGAAGCATGTGGGAACAGCAGACTGGGATAAGGATTGATTAAATATGTCCGTAAACACATCAGCCAGCTGGTCTGCGCATGCTCTGAGGACACGGCCCGGGATGCCATCTGTGGCCGGCAGCCTTGCGAGTGTTAACACATTTAAATGTTTTACTCACGTTGGCTGCGGTGAAGTTGAGACCGCAGGTTTTGGTAGCGGTCGTGTCGGTGGCACTGTATTGTCCTCAAAGCGAGCAAAGAAGTTGTGTAGTTTGTCTGGGTGCAGGACATCTGGCTGGTTTTCTTTTTGTAGTCCGTGATTGACTGTAGACCCTGCCACATTCCTCTCGTGTCTGAGCCGTTGAATTGTGACTCTACTTTGTCTCTATATTGACGCTTAGCTTGTTTGATTGCCTTGCGGAGGGAATAGCTACACTGTTTGTATTCAGTCATGTTTCCGGTCGCCTTACCCTGGTTAAAAGCAGTGGTTTGCGCTTTCAGTTTTGCGCGAATGCTGCCATCAATCCGCGGTTTCTGGTTGGGGAAGGTTTTAATAGTTGCTATGGGTACAACATCACCGATGCACTTGCTAATAAACTCGCTCACAGAATCAGCGTATACATCAATGTTGTTGTCTGATGCTACCCGGAACATATCCCAGTCCACGTGCTCGAAGCAATCTTGCAGTGTGGAATCAGATTTGTCGGACCAGCGTTGAACAGACCTGAGCACGGGCGTTTCCTGTTTTAGTTTCTGCCTGTAGGCTGGGAGCAACAAAATGGAGTCATGGTCAGACTTGCTGAAAGGAGGGCGGAGAATAGCCTTGTATGCATCACGGAAGTTAGAATAACAATGATCCAGGATTTTACCAGCCCGGGTGGCACATTCGATATGCTGATAATATTTAGGGAGCCTTGTTTTCAGATTAGCCTTATTAAAGTCCCCAGCCACAATGAATGCAGCCTCAGGATATGTGGTTTCTAGTTTACATAGAGTTCAATGGATTTCTTTCAGTGCCGTCGATGTGTCAGCTTGAGGGGGGATATACACAGATGTGATTATAATCGAGGAGAATTCTCTTGGTAGATAATGCGGTTGGCATTTAAATGTAAGGAATTCTAGGTCAGGTGAACAAAAGGACTTGAGTTCCTGTATGTTGTTAATATGACACCACGCCTCGTTAATCATAAGACCCCCTTCTTCTTACCAGATAGATGTTTGTTTCTGTGGCTGTACCGACTCAGATAATGTGTCCTGAGTGAGCCATGTTTCCATGAAGCAAAGAACGCTGCAGTCGCCGATGTCTCTCTGGAAGGCAACTCTTGCTCGTATTTCGTCTACCTTGTTGTCCAGAGACTGGACATTGGCAAGTAGAATACTCGGGAGAGGTGCGCGTTTCCCCCTTCCCTTGCGCCGCCGTTGTTTTGAGTCGCCGGCTGGGATGCAGCCTATTGTCCTGGTTGGTGGACCAAACAGAGGATCCGCTTCAGGAAAGTCGTATTCCTGGTCGTAATGTTGGTAAATTGACGTTGCTCTTATATCCAATAGTTCCTCCCGGTTGTATGTAATTTAAGATTTTCCGGGGTAACAATGTAAGAAGTAATCCATAAAAAAACTAAATACTATATAGCTTCCTGAGAACATGAAGCGAGGTGGCCATCTCTGTCGGCGGCGGAAGTTCTTTGGGTTGTCCGAGAATTTATAGCACGGCTTTTGATGATCCTTGGTTGGGATCTGAGCAGATTACTTGTTGCGATGGCAAACGTAATAAGATGGTGATCTGATAGTCCAGGATTATGAGGAAAAACATTTAGATCCACAATATTAATCCCACGGGACAAAACTAGATCCACGGTATGATTGTGGCAATGAGTAGGTCCAGAGACATGTTGGACAAAACTCTGAAAGCCTTTTGGTGTAGGTCTGTGGACTTGTCCACGTGAATATTAAAGTCCCCAAAAATGTGAATATTATCTGACATGACTACAAGGTCCGATAGGAATTCAGGTAACTCAAATGTTGCTATAAAAAGTGATTGAGTAGGCTGCATAGATTTCATGACTTGAAGCTCAAAAGACGAAAACACAGTCATTTTTTTTGTACAAGGAAATTTGCTGTCGTAAATGTTAGCAACACCTCTGCCTTTGCGGGTTACGCGGGGGATATGGTCACTAGTGTAACCAGGAGGAGAGGCCTCATTTAACACAGTAAATTCATCAGGCTTGAGCCATGATTCAGTCAGGCCAATCACATCAAGATTATGATCTGTGATTACTTCATTGACTATGACTGCCTTGGAAGTGAAGGATTTAACATTTTGAGATGTGAGATATCACAATCACTGTCAATAATGACAGGAATGGAGGAGGTCTTTATTCCAGTGAGATTGCTAAGGCAAACACTGCCATGTTTAGTTTTGCTCGACCTAGATGGAGGCACAGACACGGTCTATGAGACTCGAAATGCTCAGGTGCATCCTGTTTCCAATGATCATCCTTGAGATGCTTCTACAACTTGATTGGAGTCCACCTGTGCTAAATTAAATTGATTGGACATGATTTGGAAAAGCACACACCTGTCTATACAGTGCATTCGGAAAGTATTCATAACTTTTACTTTTTCCACATTTTGTTATGTTACAGCCTTATTCTAAAATGTATTGAATAAATGTTTTTCCTCATTAATCTACACACAATGCAACATCATGACAAAAGCAGGAACAGGCTTTTAGAAATTTTAGAAAATGTAAAAAAAACTCAACAGAAAAACCTTATTTACTTAAGTATTCAAACACTTTTCTATGAGACTCGAAAATGAGCTCAGGTGCATCCTGATTCCATTAATTATTCTTAAAGTTGATTTCCAACCGCCATATAAAGTCCAAAGAAGAAGAAGAAGCCTGAAGGAGGAGCGATTACTAGAAACAAACTCGGTTTACTGTTTTATCTCTGGATTAATTGTAAAGGACCTTGTGCATTTCAGGTAAAATAACAACCCAATGTTAATATCCCAGGACAAATTTGCTAGCAACAGCAAGCTAGCTAGATAAATTGCCATGAATGTTTAATTATTTTCGACCTGTCCACAAATTAATATAATTGTTTTGATATTAAACCTATGTGTCCTGATTGTGTCTGGTGTGGATCTGGTCAGCATGTTCTAAAATGGAGTAAATTGTTTTTCCCCCTCATCAATCTACACACAATACCCCATAATGACAAAGCAAAAACAGGTTTTTATGAATTAATAATTTAAACAAATTTATCATCAACAACAAAAAACTGAAATATCACATTTACATAAATGTACAGACCGGTCAACAATACTTTGTTGAAGCACTGGCAGTTATTACAGCCTTGAGTCTTCTTGGGTATGACTCTACACGCTTGGCTCATCTATATATGTTTCTCCCATTCATCTCTGCAGACCCTCTCGAGCTCTGTCAGGTTGGATGGGGAACGTCACTGCACAGCTATTTTCAGGTCTCTCCAGAGATGTTAGATCGGATTCAAGTCAAGGCTCTGGCTGGGCCATTCAAGGACATTCATAGACTTGTCCCGAAGCCACTGCTGCGTCGTCTTGGCTGTGTGCTTAGGATCATTGTCCTGTTGGAAGGTGAACCTTTGCCCCAGTCTGATGTCCTGAGCACTCTGGACCAGGTTTTCATCAATGATCTCTCTGTACTTTGCTCCGTTCATCTTTCCCTTAAACCTGACTAGTCAAATCAAATTGTATTTGTCACATGCGACGAATACAAAAATAAGAAATAAAAGTAACAAATAATTAAAGAGTAGCTGTAAAATAGCAATAGCGAAGGAATATACGGGGGTACTGGTAAAGAGTCAATGTGCTGGGGCACTATTATGTCGAGGTAATCGAGGTAATATGTACATGTAGGTAGAGTTATTAAAGTGACTATGCATAGCTAATAACAGAGAGTAGCAGCAGCGTAAAAGGGGGGGTGGGCAATGCAAATAGTCTGGGTAGCCATTTGATTAGATGTTCAGGAGTCTTATGGTTTGGGGTTGAAGCTGTTTAGAAGCCTCTTGGACTTAGACTTGGCGCTCCGGTACCGCTGCTATGCAGTAGTAGAGAGAACAGTCTATGAATAGGGTGGCTTTGACTAGTCTTTGACAATTAGGGCCTTCCTCTGACACTGCCTGGTATAGAGGTCCTGTATGTCAAGAAGCCTGTCCTCAGTGATGTACTGGGCCATACGTACTACCCTCTGTAATGCCTTGTGGTCAGTTGCCGAGCAGTTGCCATACCAGGCAGTGATGCAACCAGTCAGGATGCTCTCGATGGTGCAGCAGTAGAACCTTTTGAGGATCTGAGGATCCGTGCCAAATCTTTTTTGTTTCATGAGGGGGAATATGTTTTGTTATGTCCTCTTCATGACTGTCTTGGTGTGCTTGGACCATGTTAGTTTGTTGGTGATGTGTACGCCAAGAAACTTGAAGCCCTCAACGTGCTCCACTACAGCCCCGTCAATGAGAATGGGGGCGTGCTCAGTCCTCCTTTTCCTGTAGTCCACAATCATCTTCTTTGTCTTGATTGCGTTGAGGGACAGGTTGTTGTCCTTGCACCAAACGGTCAGGTCTCTGACCTCCTCCCTATAGGCTGTCTCGTCATTGTCGGTGATCAGGCCTACCACTGTTGTATCATTGGAAAACTTAATGATGGTGTTGGAGTTGTGCCTGGCCGTGCAGTCATGAGTGAACAGAGAGTACAGAAGGGAACTGAGCACATACCCCTGAGGGGCCCCCGTGTTTATATTTGTATGTATTATGGATCCCCATTAGCTGCTGCCAAGGCAGTATACAATTTTAAGAACATTACGATACATGTTAATGTTAATGAAAATGTTAAACCCCCCACCCCCACACTTCTTACGTCCGTTTTCTACTGTAAATTGAAGACTAGTAAAAATGTTGTTGGGTATTTGTATTTGTATTTATTACGGATCCCCATTAGTTCCTGTATGCTTGGGGTCATTGTCCATTTGGATGACCCATTAGCGACCAAGCTTGAACTTCCTGACTGATGTCTTGAGATGTTGCTTCAATATATCCACATAATTTTCCTTCTTCATGATGCCATCTATTTAGTGAAGTGCACCAGTCCCTCCTGCACCCCCACAACATGATACTGCCACCCCCGTGCTTCACAGTTGGGATGGTGTTCTTCGGCTTGCAAGCCTCCCACTTTTTCCTCCAAACATAACTATGGTCATTATGGCCAAACAGTTATATTTTTGTTTCATCAGACCAGAGGACATTTCTTCAAAAAGTACAATCTTTGTCCCCATGTGCAGTTGCAAACCGTAGTCTGGCTGTTTTATGGCGGTTTTTGAGCAGTGGCTTCTTCCTTGCTGAGCGGCCTTTCAGGTTATGTCGATATAGGACTCGTTTTACTGTGGATATAGATACTTTTGTACCTGTTTCCTCCAGCATCTTCACAAGGTCTTTTGCTGTTGTTCTGGGATTGATTTGCACTTCTTGCACCAAAGTACGTTCATCTCTAGGAGACAGAATGCGTCTCCTTCCTGAGCAGTATGACGGCGGCGTGGTCCCATGGTATTTATACTTGCATACTATTGTTTGTACAGATGAATGTGCTACCTTCAGGCGTTTGGAAATTGCTCTCAAGGATGAACCAGACTTGTGGAGGTCTACAAATTGTCTTGGCTGATTTCTTTTCATTTTCCCATGATGTCAAGCAAAGAGGCACTGAGTTTGAAGGTAGGCCTTGAAATACATCCACAGGTACACTTCCAATTGACTCAAATTATGTCAATTAGCCTATCAGAAGCTTCTAAAGCTAATAATTTTCTGGAATTTTCCAAGCTGTTTAAAGGCGCAGTCAACTTAGTGTATGTAAACTTCTGACCCACTGGAATTGTGATACAGTGAATTATAAGTGAAATAATCGGTCTGTAAACAATTGTTGGAAATATTACTTGTCATGCACAAAGTAGATGTCCTAACTGACTTGCAAAAACTATAATTTGTTAACAAGACGTTTGTGGAGTGGTTAAAAAACGAGTTTTAATGACTCCAACCTAAGTGTATGTAAACTTCCGACTTCAACTGTATGTATAGTGCTTGTTAAGTGCGTGTTGAGGATCAGCGTGGCAGATGTGTTGTTACCTACCCTTACCACCTGGGGGCTGTCCGTCAGGGAGTCCAGGATCCAGTTGCAGAGGGAGGTGTTTAGTCCCAGGGTCCATAGCTTAGTGATGAGCTTTGAGGGCACTATGGTGTTGAACGCTGAGCTGTAGTCAATGAATAGCATTCTCACATAGGTGTTCCTTTAGTCCAGGTGGGAAAGGGCAGTGTGGAGTGCAATAGAGATTGCATCATCTGCGGATCTGTTTGGGCGGTATTCAAATTGGAGTGGGTAAAGGGTTTCTGGGATAATGTTGTTGATGTGAGCCATGACCAGCTTTTCAAAGCACTTCATGGCTACAAACGTGAGTGCTATGGGCCGGTAATCATTTAGACAGGTTACCTTAGTGTTCTTGGGCATAGCGACTGTGGTGGCCTGCTGGAAACATGTTGGTATTACAGACTCAGACAGGGAGAGGTTGATATTGTCAGTGAAGACACTCACAGCGCATGCTCGGAGTACACATCCTGGTAATCTGTGAATGTTGACCTGTTTAAAGGTCTTACTCACATCGGCTACGGAGAGCGTGATCACACAGTCGTCCGGAACAGCTGATGCTCTCATGCATGTTTCAGTGTTACTTGCCTTGAAGTGAGCATAGAAGTGATTTAGCTCATCTGGTAGGCTTGTGTCACTGGGCATCTCCCGGCTGTCCTTCCCTTTGTTGTCTGTAATAGTTTGCAAGCCCTGCCACATCCGACGAGTGTCGGAGTCAGTGTAGTACGATTCAGTTTGATTTATCAACTTATTGCTTCATAACGACATGTTATCACCAGGTCATGATTTAAGAGGACAGGATATAAAGGGGAGCAGCAGTGAACAGCAATCTTCAAGTCTTTCCACAGGTTTTCAATGGGATTCAAGTCTGGGCTTTGGCTGGGCCACTCAAGGACTATCACATTCTTGTTCTGAAGCCATTCCAGTGTTGCTTTGGCTGTATACTTGGGGTCATTGTCCTGTTGGAACATGAATTTTCGCCCCCAACTAAGGTCGTTTGCACTCTGAAGTAGGTTCTCATCAAGGATTTACTTGTATTTGGCTCCAGTCATTGTTCCCTCTATCCTTACCAGTTTCCCTGACGTTGAAAAGCATCCCTATAGAATGATGCTGCAGAACTGCAGCGGGGAGGAAAACAGCGTCAGGCAAGAGAAAACAGGCACAACACAAATACAGGATCAATGCAGGAACAAATGGCAAAAACGCTGACTGAGCAGAGGTTACGAACTGGCAGCGTGGAAGTGGCAGGGCTGAGAATTTGTAGAGATCTTGATTATGGAACAGGTTGCTGCTGGTGGGGATCTGCTCTGCCTCCAGCATACCTGTCTCCGCCCACACAATCACAAACACCCACACCCACACCCACACCCACACACACACACACACACAGAGGGAGAGAGCACTGGGGGAGTGTCGGCAGGTTAGGAAGACACAGGGTGAGCAGTAGAGGGCATGGCTAAATAGCAGATGTAACAGTATATACTGTATTTGACAGTATGTGTACATTTATTTAGCAAAGCAAGCGCATGCGCATGCGACGCAAGAGTTGTGCTCAGCATTAGTTTTGACAGTATTAATATATATATGTATATATGGTCTGAATGACTGACCTTATTGTTGATAACATGTCTAATCTCCACCACCTAGTGTCCAGTTAGATAAAGTAGTGTTGACTCATCTCTATCCCACAGATAGGAAGGTGGCTTTCTCAGCCTCACTAGCAGCACCTGGTCAAAAAGGACACACTGGACCCTTCAACACTGCAATCACCCTGGTCTACAGAAATATCATCTCAAACATTGGCAATGCTTATAACCCCACTACAGGTACACTATATTCATATCATCAGTATTTATCTGTGAAAACATAGTTATTAATAATCCTCTGTCCTCGTATCATCTCTGATGACTGTTTCTATGTGAATGTTGTGTTCTGATGCAGGGATCTTCACAGCACCAGTGAGAGGACTCTACCTGTTCAGGTTTTACGTCTATGGACACGGTGACAGTTTAGTTCCTACAACTGTTGGCTTGCATAAGAATGGACATCATATAGCTATTGCACATGCTGTCCATTCTAGTGGTGGTATTAGTTCCTCCAATGGAGTGTCACTGCTGCTGGAGGTAGGAGATGTGGTTTACATTCATCTCTGGTCTGGGAGAAAGATATATGATGATGAATATCGCAAAAGCACGTTCAGTGGTCACCTGCTCTTCACTATGTAAGAGGGTTGGTAAAATACTATCTGATGGGGTGTGTTGTCTTTGTCATGTCAATATTAGGTAACACTTGACGCCCAGCGTCTTAACACATTATGTCACAGTCATAACCATGTCATAATGTGTCATAACAGGTAACAACATGTCATAACCTGTTATAATATAGTCTTAACACTGTCATGACACGTATATATTGAGACCTGTTGTGACATACAGTATATTGTGTTCTTTTATGGCTGGTTATGACACCTACATAAGATTATCAAAACCCAATAAACCTACCACACGGCAAAACATTACTTTATATCAAAGCCTACTTGTTACCAGTATGTTTATGTTCTATTCATTTTGTAATTGACCGTATTAAATTATGATTGTAAATGCGCACACATTGATGTCAGACATGCACCTAAACCAATGCTCTGTTGCTATGTACGTGATAGGCCTATCTGGTTTATATGGTTAATGTGGTCATAATGCTTCTTTACAGTGTCATAAAGTGTATTTTCTTAGTCCAATTAAAGTGAGACAGGATGGCCACAATGCTTCATGACAGTGCCATAAAGTGTAATATCTACAAGTTATTTAAAATATGATTAAATAAAAACACGACTTTAAAGAAGTCATGACAACAACAACAAAGGATTGGAGAAAAAGACTTTAAAACAAAATGAGACTTCCTGGCAGGGGAAAAACTCTTTTGAATAAATGTGGGTTTTGACACTCTTATGTAGGTGTCATGACCAGCCATAAAATAACACAATATACAGTATGTTACAACGGGTGTAAATATATGGGCCATGACAGGTTATGACAAGTTGTGTCAGCTGTTATGACATATTATGACATGGTTATGATTGTGTTATGACATGTTATGACACTGGGAGTCAAGTAAAGTGTTACCCAATATTATACTGTAGCTAAAAATTGTGTAAATTGTATTTATGTCATGCAATTTCTCCTAAAGTACCTGGAACACTAGTGAACACTGTGTTGTGTAATAAAGTACCTAGAAGACTAGTGAACACTGTGTTGTGTAATAAGTACCTGGAAGACTAGTGAACACAGTGTTGTGTAATAAAGTACCTGGAAGACTAGTGAACACTGTGTTGTGTAATAAAGTACCTGGAAGACTAGTGAACACTGTGTTGTGTAATAAAGTACCTGGAAGACTAGTGAACACTGTGTTGTGTAATAAAGTACATGGAAGACTAGTGAACACTGTGTTGTGTAATAAAGTACCTGGAAGACTAGTGAACACTGTGTTGTGTAATAAAGTAAATGGAAGACTGGTCAGGACAGGAAAAATAACTAATCATGTCAATCTAACATATTGTCTCTCTTTGTCTGTCACTCTCTCGATGTCTCTCTTTGTCTGTCACTCTCTCAATGTCTCTCTTTGTCTGTCATTCTCTCGATGTCTCTCTTTGTCTGTCACTGTCTCGATGTCTCTCTTTGTCTGTCACTCTCTCAATGTCTCTCTTTGTCTGTCACTCTCTCGATGTCTCTCTTTGTCTGTCACTCTCTCGATGTCTCTCTTTGTCTCTCTCTCTCTCTCGATGTCTCTCTCTCTCTCTCTATGTCTCTCTTTGTCTCTCTCTCTCTCTCTCTCTCTCTCTCTCTCTCTCTCTCTCTCTCTCTCTCTCTCTCTCTCAAAAACACATTTGTTAACAGGTGAATACTGATTCCTTCATCCAAAAACATGTAAACATTGACACCGTCCATGAACACAAGACAAAGGTCTTTCAGATGTGGCTTCTTGATACTGTATATCATGAAATGAGTTTTGCTGAGAGGGCACATTTCTGTTGTACTTTGTTATTATTTTTATTGTAAATCATTTATTCCAAACCTAAAGATTAGAAGACTATATTATGAGGTAAAAACCAATGAGACCAAAAGGCAATGGTCATTATATTATAAACCTGGTATTGACATTTAGACATTCTATGTTCTGTTTGCTGTGTCACATGGTTATTATAGGACCATAGAAATCAGATAAAAATAATCATGAGGTGAATCAGTTTGATTTACCACCTTGTTGTTAGGCTTTATATCTACACGTGTCCCAGTTATCACCAGGTCATGGTTTAAGAGGACAGGATATAAAGGGGACAACTGAGACTCCTAAATAACAGCAGAAATAACCACAACAAGAGGAAATCATCACCCAGGAAGGAGAATGAAGAGTGTTGTATCTCTGCTGGTGTTGCTGCACTGCTGTCTGTCTGGAGCCCGGGTCCACAAAGACAGAGATGTGAATGTGTGAATGACATCCAGCAGGTTGACTATGAGGACAGAGAGAACAGAGGGAATGACGTTCAGACTGACAAACAGAGAGCTGAAGCTGCATTAACACACAGCCAGCAAACCTGCCAGCCTGACATCTACACTGTGCTGAGAGAGATGAGCGCCATGATTTCAGAGCAGACAGTTGAGCTGAGACACACAAAGACTGAACTGGTAGCCATGGAGGCCCGACTGAGAGCCAGTGAGAGCCAGGTGGAGGAACTGATCAAAATGAATGAAGGTAAATCAGAATGATCTCTTTCATAGCTGTTATATTACACAATGGTCTTAATCTGAGTCTAGGTACAGACCTAAAGTGTATTTTATACTAATTAAGATGACCTCATGAGTCATGAGTCATTTATACTAAATCTCACAGTTTATTGTTCATGCATCTGATTTCAGCTCAAGCAGTGAAACTAAACTCCATGGAGACTCGTTCTAACATCACTGAGAGCCACGTTGAAGTTCTGAAGAGAAACAGTCAAGGTAATGGGAGGAAAATTAAGTATTAGATCTGACAGTATTAAACAATGTATATATATATATATGGTCTGAATGACTGACCTTATTGTTGATAACATGTCTAATCTACACCACCTAGTGTCCAGTTAGATAAAGTAGTGTTGACTCATCTCTATCCCACAGACAGGAAGGTGGCTTTCTCAGCCTCACTAGCAGCACCTGGTCAACAAGGAAACACTGGACCCTTCAACATTGCAACCACCCTGGTCTACAGAAATATCTACTCAAACATTGGCAATGCTTATAACCCCACTACAGGTACACTATATTCATATCATCAGTATTTATAAGTCTGTGAAAACATAGTTATTAATAATCCTCTGTCCTCGTATCATCTCTGATGACTGTTTCTATGTGAATGTTGTGTTCTGATACAGGGATCTTCACAGCACCAGTGAGAGGACTCTACCTATTCAGGTTTTACATCTATGCATGGGGTGATAATTCAGTTCCTACAACTGCAGCCTTGCATAAGAATGGACATCATATAGCTGTTGCACATGCTCAACAAGCTAGTGGTGGTATTAATTCCTCCAATGGAGTGTCACTGCTGCTGGAGGTAGGAGATGTGGTCAACATGCATCTCTGGACTGGGAGAAAGATATATGATGATGGAAATCGCCACAGCACCTTCAGTGGTCATCTGC
Organism: Brachymystax lenok tsinlingensis; assembly: GCA_030435695.1. NCBI lineage: Eukaryota > Metazoa > Chordata > Actinopteri > Salmoniformes > Salmonidae > Brachymystax > Brachymystax lenok. Next base: position 38,407,168 of record CM059788.1, read on the forward strand.
TCTTCACTATGTAGGAGGATTATTGAAGGACTGCATCAGTTATCTGTACAGGAAAATATTCAGACATTTTAACAACATTATCTTAGCGTTGAAAGTTCTCCATTTGCTCTCTAACAGTTTAAACTAAGGTAGTTCTCAAGGAGAAAAGTAGGTGAAATATACTAGATTTAAAAATACATTTTCAAAATAGAAAAATAATAAGAAATGATATACTCAGAATGAACATATTACTGTCATGTAAATATTATACTGTCCACTAAGATTTCTTTAATATATGTTGATTCCCCACCCACCCACTAGTATATTGAACACTAGTCAACATTGTCTTGAGTATTATTTAATAAAGTGTTTATCAAAAGAATGACTCAAAATATCATTATTACACATGCACAGGCACACACACACACACACACACACACACACACACACACACACACACACACACACACACACACACACACACACACATGGACACACAAACACAAACGGACACAAAAATTACTTGTGATAACTATGTGCATGTGGGCAGACTGATTGACTACTAAATCCTTCAACCACCGTTCACAAACACAAGGCAAACGTCTTTCAGGTGGGGCTTGTTGATAATCATGATATGAGTGTTTTCTGAGAGAGGACATTATCTCTTTTACTTTGCTGATTGGAAAATGTTGACTGTAAATCTTTAATTCACTTCCAAACCTAATGATTAGAATACTGTATTGCAAGGTATTACACAACGGGTGGGTCTAATCCTGAATGCTGATTGGTTAAAACCGCATTACCACCGGCTAAATCTATGATGTTATTTACTCTGTTCCATCTGACTGCGCAATCGACTGTCTCATCAGCCCAGCCAGGCAATTTATAAACTTGATCTCCACTATAAAAAGCATCTAGACATTATCTCACATTTCGTTCAGACTAACATTTAGTTTTCAACAGTGGAGATTTGCAAAATCCTTGCTGTCTTTCTCTCTGACATTTGCAACGTTATTTCAATATTCAAATTAGATTTTCAGCTGTCCCATAGTAATGAACATGTCGGGAATCGGGACGAGACAGGCAAGCAGGTATGTTTCTCAGCCAGTCGAAATCCTGAATCAGCTGGCATCATTTTTATGGATATATATATATATATATAAAAATAAATATCAACTGGAAAAAGGTAAAATGAAACAGTGCAGCTAGTTTGCTGTCTTTCCAGCTTCAGTTTGAAGTGATTGTGTTAGCTGTGTTGTTGGCTAGTTCCTCTGAACAACAGTGTCCTGACGAGAACACATTTTCTATGGTAGGCAAAATCACACGTCATTAGTTCATTGTTATGGATGTATCCAAATAAATGTCAGCTTAAACAAATGCAACAATTTAGACCAAAAGGCAAAGGTAAATATATTATAAAACTGGTATTGACATTTAGGCATTCTTCGTTCTGTTTGCTGTGTCACATGGTTATTATAGGACCATAGAAATCAGAAAAAAGTGATCATGAGGTGAATCAGTTTGATTTATCACCTTAATGCTTCATATCTACATGTGTCCCTGTTATCACCAGGTCATGGTTTAAGAGGACAGGATTTAAAGGGGAGCTGCGGTGAACAGCAATCTTCAAGTCTTTCCACAGATTTTCAATGGGATTCAAGTCTGGGCTTTGGCTAGGCCACTCAATTACTTTCACATTCTTGTTCTGAAGCTATTCCTTTGATGCTTTGGCTGTATTCTTTGGGTCATTGTCCTGTTGGAACATAAACCTTTGCCCAGTCTAAGGTTGCTTGCACTCTGAAGCAGGTTCTCATCAAGGATTAACCTGTATTTGGCTCCATTCATTGTTCCCTCTATAAATAAAGGTGAAAAAAAACAAAAAAAACAAACAATTGTTCCCTCTATCCTTACCAGTTTCCCTGATGCTGAAAAGCATCTCCCATAGCATGATGCTGCCACCACCATGCTTCACGGAATGGATGGTGTTAGACGGGTGATGAGCTGTGCCTGGTTTTCTCCAGACATAGAACTTTGCATTCAGACCAAAGAGTTCAATTATTGTCTCATCAGACCACAGAATATTTTTCCTTATGCTCATCAGAGTCTATCACATGCCTTTTTGCAAAGTCCAGGTGTGGTGTCATGTGCTTTTTTCTCAGGAGTGGCTTCCGTCTGGCCACTCTCCCATAACGCCCAGATTGGTGAAGTGCTGCAGAGACTGTTGCCCTTCTGGCAGGTTCTCCCATCTCAACCAAGGAACTCTGCAGTTCTGTCAGATTGGTCATTGGGTTCTTGGTCCCCTCCCTGACCAAGGTCCTTCTTGCCCGGCTGCTCAGTTTGGTCAGACGGCCAGAGTCTGGGTAGTTCCGTATTTGTTCCATTTCCCAATGATGGAGACCACTGTGCTCTTGGAGACTTTTAACACTCTATACATTGTTTTATAGCCTTCCCAAGATATATGCCTTATTACAATTATATCTCAGAGATCTCCGGACAGTTCCTTGGACTTCATGGTATAGTTTCTTCTCTGACATGCACCGTCAACTGTGGTACATTATATAGACAGGTGTGTTTCTTTCTAAATCATGTCCAAACAATTGAATTGGCCACAGACGGACTCCAATCAAGTTGTAACGACATCTGAAGGATGATTAAAGGAAATTAGATGCACCTGAGCTCAATTTGGTGTATCATAGCAAAGGGGTGTGAATACTTGTGTAAATTGCACATTTATGTATTTCATTTTCAATACATTTGCAAAAATGTCAAACATGTTTTCACTTTGCCATTATGGGGTATTGTGTGTAGATGGGTGAGGGGAAAATAACTATTCAATCAATTTTAAATTCAGGCTGTAACACAACAACATGTGGAATAAGTCAAGGGGAATGAGTACTTTCTGAAGGCACAGTATATGTGCTGGAAAATATTCAGAACTTTTGCTGGAACTTTTTAGTAACATTGACTAAGCGTTGGAAGCTCTCCATTTGCTCTCTAATAGTTTAAACTAAGGTAGTTGTCAATGTGAAAAGTAGGTGAAATAAAAATATACATCTTAAAATATAAATGTCTTGCAAGTATTATATTGTACAGTATGACGTTTTGAATCTATGTATGGAAACAGATTTACCACGTCCTACATATATTTTCTTCTGTACAATCAAGACTAGTAAACACTGTTTTGGGTATTGTGAAATAAAGCTTTCATAAAAAAAATGACTCAAAGTTTCATTTCAGACTAACATAAACTTGAGTCATTTAGCAGACACTCTTATCCAGAGAGACTAACTGTAGTGAGTGCACACTTTTTCATGTTGGTTCCCTGTGGGAATTGAACGCACAACCCTGGTGTGGCAAGCACCATGATCTATCAACTGAACCACACAGGGAACACACACAGAGACACAAGCTTTACGCCACTCCGGCCGACGCTTGGCGTTGTACATGGTGATCTCAGGCTAGTGTCATGCTGCTCGGCCATTGAAACCTATTTCATGAAGCTCCCAATGAAAAGTTATTGTGCTGATGTTGCTTCCAGAGGCAGTTTGGAAATCGGTAGTGAGAGTTGCAACCGAGGACAGACGACTTCAGCACTCAGTTCCCGTTCTGTGAGCTTGTGTGGCCTACCACTTTGCGGCTGAGACGTTGTTGCTCCTAGACATTTCCACTTCACAATGACAGCACTTACAGCTGACCGAAGCAGCTCTAGCAGGGCAGAAATTTGACTAACTCACTTGTTGGAAAGGTGGCACCCTATGACAGTGCCAAGTTGAAAGTTACTTCAGTACGGGCCATTCCACTACCAGGTTTTCTATGAAGATTGCATGGCTGTGTGCTCGATTTTATACACCTGTCAGCAACTTGTGTGACTGAAATAGATCATTTGAAGGGGTGTCCTAATTTTTTTGGCCATGTAGTGTACCTTACTTTAAATTACACTGAACAAAATTATAAACACAACATTCAACAATTTCAAAGATTTTACTGAGTTACAATTCATATAAGGAAATCAGTCGATTGAAATACATTTGTTAGGCCCTAATCTATGGATTTCACATGACTGGGAATACAGATATGCATCTGTTGGTCACAGATACCTTATAAAAAGGGTATGGGCGGGGATCAGAAAACCAGTCAGTATCTGGTGTGGCCAACATTTGCCTCACGCAGTTCGACACATCTCCTTCACATAGAGTTGATCAGGCTGTTGATTGTGGCCTGTGGAATGTTTTCCCACTCCTCTTCAATGGCTGTGCAATGTTGGCGGGAACTGGAACACGCTGTTGTACACGTCGATCCAGAGCATCCCAAACATGCTCAATGTCTGGTGAGTATGCAGGCCATGGAAGGACTGGGACATTTTCAGCTTCCAGGAATTGTGTACAGATCCTTGTGACATGGGGTTGTGCATTATCATGCTGAAACATGAGGGGATGGCGGCGGATGAATGTCACGACAATGGGCCTCAGGATCTCGTCACGGTATCTCAGTGCATTGAAATTGCCATTGATAATAGGCAATTATGTTCGTTGTCCGTAGTTTATGCCTGCCCATACCATAAACCTGCCCAGGGACTGCGTTTGAAAAATAAACTCAAACTCAAACCCTATCGACACCATGGGGCACACTGTTCACAAAATTGGCATCAGCAAACCACTCACCCTCACGACGCCGTACACGCTGTCTGCCATCTGCGCGGTACATTTGAAACCAGGATTCATCCATAAAGAACACACTTCTCCAGCATGCCAGTGGCCATCGAAGGTGAGCATTTGCCCATTGAAGTCGGTTACAACTCCGAACTGCAGTCAGGTCAAGACCCTGGTGAGGACAATGAGCCTGCAGATGAGCTTCCCTGAGATGGTTTGTGACAGTTTGTGCAGAAATTCGTTGGTTGTGCAAAGCCGCAGTTTCATCAGCTGTCTGGGTGGCTGGTCTCACTCGATCCCACAGGTAAAGAAGCCAGATGTGGAGATCCTGGGCTGGTGTGGTTACACCTGGTCTGCGGTTGTGAGACCGTTTGGACGTACTGCCAAAATTCTCTAAAATGATGTTGGAGGCGGCTTATGATAGAGAAAGTAACATTAAATTCTCTTGCAACAGCTTTGGTGGACATTCCTGCAGTCGGCATGCCAATTGCACACTCCCTTAAAACTTGAGACATCTGTGGCATTGTGTTGTGTCACAAAACTGCACATTTTAGAGTGGCATTTTATTGTCCCCAGCACAAGGTGCACCTGTGTAATGATCATGCTGTTTAATCAGTTTACTGATATGCCACACATGTCAGGTGTATGGATTATCTTGGCAAATGATGAATGCTCACTAAAAGGAATGTAAACAACTTTGTGCAGAGCATTTGTGAGAAATAAGCTTTTTGTGCGTATGGAAAATTTCTGGGATCTTTTATTTCAGCTCATGAAACATGGGACCAACACTTTACATGTTGTGTTTATATTTTTGCTCAGTATATTAGAGAGCAAAGTAAGAAATTTTAACGCTAAGACAATGTTATTAAAAGTTCAGAATATTTTCCAGCACAGATACATTTGGGTTCCAGAGTGGCGCAATGGTCTAAGCCACTGCATCTCAATGCAAAAGGCATCACTGCAGTATTTGGTTTGAATCCAGGCTGCATCACATTCAGCAGTCATTGGGAGTCCCATAGGGTGGCACACAATTGGCCGGGGTAGGCCGTCATTGTAAATAAGAATTTGTTAATTAACTGATTTGCCTAGCTAAATAAATATCTCTTCAGAAATATAATATTAACACAACAAAGACCAGACCCCATCAGGTAGTCTTTTACCAATCCTCTTACATAGTGAAGAGCAGGTGACCGCTGAAGGTGCTGTGGCGATTTCCATTATCATATATCATTCTCCCAGTCCAGAGATGCATGGAGACCACATCTCCTACCTCCAGCAGCAGTGACACTCCATTGGAGTAATTAACAACATGGCAAGCTTGGTGTAACAAACGAGACTCCCGCGGTTCCTCCTGCTCACCACCAGAGGGAACCCTCTCCTGAATATTAAGCCCTGGACTACAACTCCCACATACCTGGTTCCAATCACCGTTGCACCTGTCTCCCATTAATAGACTATTTAGGCTCTCTCTCCCTTTCTCTCCTTGCGGAAGTCTTGTTTCCCTGGTGATCATTTCTGAGCGTTTTCCGTGTCTGTCATTTCGTGGTATTACTCTGGACTGTTTTTCCCTTTTTGATTCTTGCTGCCTGCCCTGGACTATATTCTTTATTGGACTGATTTTTGTAAGCTTGCTGCCTGCCCTGACCTCATGCCTGTACCTGGATTACGATTAGCCTTATCCCTGCTGTTGTGTTTGCTGGCGATTGACCCTGTTTGTACGACCAAGATTGTAATAAAGCTGCAAATGGATCCTCACTCTCAGGGTGCTTCATTACAGAAGACTTCGCCACTTCGCGATCCAGCAGCTCTGGTCCAAATGTCCACGGAGATCTCCACTCAAGCAAACCAGCTCGCCGTTCATCAACAGCAGCTAACCCATCTAACTACGGTAACGGAGGAACTCGTCCGGACGCTACAGAGGTTGCAGATGTCGCTCCCGAACTCAGCCCCTCCTCAGCCCGAGCGCAAGTATGGGCACCTCTCCACCACCGGCACCCACAGTTAACCCACGTCTGGCTCTCCTGAGAAGTTTGACGGTAACCCCACTAAGAGTAAGGGATTTCTACTGCAATGTTCATTATTTATTGATCAACAACCAGCGATGTATGTCACTGACGCCAGCAAGATTTCCTGGTATGTTCTCTCCTCACTGGCAGAGCGTTAGAGTGGGTAACGGCGGTTTGGAGAGAGGATGGCACGGCTTTTCCATCGTTCGGTGCCTTTCTTCAACGCTTCCGGGAAGTATTTGAACACCCGGAGGGAGGCATGAGAGCCGGTGACCGACTACTCGCGTTGAACCAGGGCAGGAATACTGCAGCAGAATATGCCTTGACATTTCGCACTCTGGCAGCTCAAACCGACTGGGTTGAGAGCACGCTTAAACTGCTCTTTCGCAAGGGACTCAGTTTGGAATTACAGTCTGAACTGGCCTGCCGAGATGAAGGGAGACCGCTGAATCAGTTCATCGAACTCACCATACAGATTGACAATCTGATTCGATCACGGCGCCCACTCAGAACGGGACCCACCAGCACACAATGTCCCGTGACTCTTCCTCCAACCGAACCCATGCAGCTCGGATATACTCACCTGACTCCGGAGGAACGTGAACGCCGCATACGTCAACATCTCTGCCTCTATTGTGGTCAACCTGGCCATCTAAGGGCGTTCTGCCCCACAAGACCACCTCCTCGTAATCCCTCTTCGGTGAGCCCGTGTGTCCAAGCACACCACTCCAGTTCTTGTATCAAAGTGCCGATTGTATTATCTCTAGAGGACAATCATATAACCACATCAGCACTATTAGACTCCGGAGCAGCCGGCAACTTTATGTCTCATGAGTTTGCCCAACAACAACAAATTCCATTAATCACCTGTGACTCTCAATTGGCAGTGGAGGCGCTAGATGGACGACCTCTCGGCGATGGGAGGGTCCTGCACACCACCGTGGACCTCCGACTCCAGACCGGGACCCGCCACACGGAGGTAATTCGCTTCTACGTCATCACATCACCCCATAACCCGGTAATCCTTGGGCTTCCCTGGCTACGGCAACATAACCCGCTCATCTCATGGAGGGAGGGTCGTATCATCAGATGGGACCCGTCATGCCACTCCAACTGCTTAACTGGCAGCTCTTCACTCTCCATTCAGGCCGTCACGGTAAAGGACGAGCCAGCTCTTTTCTCCACTCTACCCATTGAATACTCTGACCTCATCAAGCTTTCCAGCAAGACCAAGGCGATGGAACTACCCCCTCACCGATCAAGCGACTGTGCCATCGAGCTGCTACCAGGTACAAAGCCACCCAAGGGCCGAATCTTTCCCCTATCTCAACCCGAATCAGAAGCCATGAAGAACTACATCGAGGAAGAACTATCGAAGGGGTTCATTAGAGCATCGACATCACCTGCAGCCGCGGGCTTCTTCTTTGTTAAAAAGAAAGACGGTGGTTTACGCCCCTGTATTGACTACCGGGTCTCAACGACATCACTGTCAAGTTTCGATATCCGTTACCGCTGGTTCCAGCTGCCCTAGAACAACTCCGCCAAGCCAAGTACTTCTCCAAACTGGACCTCCATGGCGCCTACAACCTCATTCGCATCCGGGACGGTGATGAATGGATGACAGCCTTTTCTACCAGCACTGGGCACTATGAGTATCTGGTTATGCCTTTCGGGCTGTCTAATAGTCCTCCGTGTTTCAATCATTTATCAATGACGTCTTTCGGGACATGCTGAATCGCTGGGTAATTGTGTACATTGATGACATTCTCATCTATTCCCACACCTATGAAGAACATGTGCAACATGTGAGAACAGTATTGCAACGACTCATAGATCACCAGCTATACGCCAAAGCAGAGAAGTGCGAATTTCACCAGACTTCCACATCCTTTTTGGGCTACATCATCAGCCAGGAGGGAGTCGCCATGGACGAGAAGAAGGTCAAGGCCGTTCTAGACTGGCCCCTGCCAGTAACCTTAAAGGAGTTACAGCGCTTCTTGGGATTTGCTAACTTTACCGACGCTTCATCAGGAATTTCAGCTCGGTAGCCGCTCCTTAACCTCTATGACTAAAAGAAACTCATCACACCTCACCTGGTCAACTACAGCACAGGAGGCTTTCGCAGAACTCAAGGCACGTTTCACATCGGCTCCCATCCTCCACCACCCTAATCCTGAACTCCCGTTTACAGTTGAGGTAGACGCATCTAATACGGGCATTGGAGCCATTCTTTCACAGCGCACGGATCCCCACTCAAGCTCTATCCGTGCGCCTATTATTCCCGCAAACTTAGTCCAGCCGAGCAGAACTACGGCGTCGGAAACCGGGAACTGTTGGCCATGAAAGCAGCTATGGAGGAGTGGCGTCATTGGCTGGAGGGAGCTAAACATCCCTTCGTGATTCTAACGGACCACAAGAACCTGGAATACTTGAGGTCTGCCAAGAGACTGAACCCCAGACAAGCGAGGTGGGCACTCTTCTTCACACGATTTGACTTCACTGTTACCTATCGTCCCGGTTCCAAGAACACCAAGGCAGACGCATTATCACGCCAACACGACGGTGTAGCACCCACTGAACCCAAGGAAACCCTGCTTCCTGAATCGTTAATCGTGGCCCCGATTCAGTGGGACATCATGACAGAGCTCACCCAAGCCAACTCACAAAGGACCCCTCCGCCCGAATGCCCTCCTAACAAAACGTTTGTACCTCAGGACCTCTGTCAGAAAGTGCTAAAGCAAGTTCACTCCGCACTCAGCTCCGGTCATCCGGGAATCCCGGCCACGGTTCACCTGCTTCAGAACAGCTTCTGGTGGCCAACCTTGCGGGCAGACGCAATAAAGTTCATTAACGACTGCACCATCTGTAACACAAATAAACATCTCAGACAACTACCATCGGGCCTACTGCAACCACTACCAGTTCCCACCGACCATGGTCCCATCTCGCCATAGACTTCATTACCGATCTCCCCAAGTCCAATGGGAATACCACAATACTCACTGTCATAGATCGCTTCTCCAAGGCTTGCCGGTTGATTCCACTCCCCAAACTGCCTACAGCATTGGAAACTGCCGAACTCATGTGCAACCTGGTGTTCCGCTTCTATGGTCTGCCAGAGGACATCGTGTCGGACCGAGGGCCCCAATTCACATCCAGAGTATGGTCAGCATTCTTCCAACAACTCAACATCAACATTAGCCTCACTTCTGGGTATCACCCACAATCTAACGGTCAAACAGAACGCCTCAATCAAGAAATCACCCGGTTTCTCAGATCCTACTGTCATCAGAACCAAGCAGACTGGAGTCGATTCCTCATGTGGGCGGAGTATGCACAGAACTCACTCCAGAAACCCTCCACCGGTTTAACCCCATTCCAGTGTGTAATGGGCTTCCAACCTCCCCTGTTTCCCTGGTCAGGGGAACCCACCGAGGTACCCTCTGTCAATGACTGGCTCCAGAGAAGCGAGGACATCTGGAGTCAGGCCCATACCCACTTACTACATGCAGTCAGGAGACAGAGGGTGCAGGCCAATCGCCACCGCCGCCCCAACCCGAATATACTCCAGGTCAATGGGTTTGGCTATCCACTCGAGACCCTCGCCTCAAACTCCCTGCAAGAAACTCAGTCCCAGGTATGTGGGTCCTTTCCAGATAGTCAAACAAATCACACCAGTTTCCTTCCGTTTGGCATTACCCGCTAATTACCGTATCTCTCCTACTTTCCATGTATCTCTTCTCAAACCGCTGGTGGTCCGAGGCGGAGGAGGAGGAGCAGACCAGTGAGCAGGGCCCCCACCCATCTTGGTGGGCGGCGAGGAGGTATATCGGCTTCGAGATCTACTCGATTCCAGACGCCGGGCAGGCTCCTCCAATATCTGGTAGATTGGGAGAGTGCGGACCGGAGGAGCGATCCTGGGTTAATGCAGAGGACATACTGACCCGCACTCATGACTGAGTTCCATAGGGCGCACCGGAGAAACCGGCCCCCGACCTCGAGGAAGACCCGGCGTCGTTCGCCTCTTCGCGTCAGGAGCCGCTCACAGGGGGCTCTGTAACAAGCGAGACTCCCGCGGTTCCTCCTGCTCACCACCAGAGGGAACCCTCTCCTGAATATTAAGCCCTGGACTACAACTCCCACATACCTGGTTCCAATCACCGTTGCACCTGTCTCCCATTAATAGACTATTTAGGCTCTCTCTCCCTTTCTCTCCTTGCAAGTCTTGTTTCCCTGGTGATCATTTCTGAGCGTTTTCCCGTGTCTGTCATTTCGTGGTATTACTCTGGACTGTTTTTCCCTTTTTGATTCTTGCTGCCTGCCCTGGACTATATTCTTTATTGGACTGATTTTTGTAAGCTTGCTGCCTGCCCTGACCTCATGCCTGTACCTGGATTACGATTAGCCTTATCCCTGCTGTTGTGTTTGCTGGCGATTGACCCTGTTTGTACGACCAAGATTGTAATAAAGCTGCAAATGGATCCTCACTCTCAGGGTGCTTCATTACACTTGGCTACCAGGTGCAACAGCTATTTGATGCCCATTCTTATGCAAGCCAGCAGTTGTAGGAACTGAACCACCTCCATAGATGTAAAACCTGAACAGGTAGAGTCCTCTCACTGGTGCTGTGAAGATCCCTGTAGCAGAACACAACATTCACAAAACAGCTCTACTTTTCGTGGCTGTTTATTTACCACCACAGACAGATGCTGGCACTAAGACCGCACTCAGTCAGCTGTATAAAGAAATAAGCAAACAGGAAACCACTCACCCAGAGGCAGCGCTCCTAGTGGCTGGAGACTTTAATGCAGGGAAACTTAAATCAGTTCTACCAAATCTCCATCAACATTTTAAATGTGCAACCAGAGGAAAAAAAATTCTAGATCACCTGTACTCTACACACGGAGACGCGTACAAAGCTCCCCCTCGCCCTCCATTTGGTAAATCTGACCATAATTCTATCCTCCTGATTCCTGCTTACAAGCAAAAATGAAAGCAGGAAGCACCAGTGACTCGGTCTATAAAAAAGTGATTAGATGAAGCAGACGCTAAACAACAGGACTGTTTTGCTATCACAGACTGGAACATGTTCCGGGATTCCTCTGATGGCATTGAGGAGTACACCACATCAGTCACTGGCTTTATCAATAAGTGCATCGAGGACGTCGTCCCCACAGTGACTGTACGCACAAACCCCAACCAGAAACCATGGATTACAGGCAACATTCGCACTGAGCTAAAGGGTAGAGCTGCCGCTTTCAAGGTGCAGGACTCTAACCTGGAAGCTTACAAGAAATCCTGCTATGCCCTGCGACCAACCATCAAACAGGCAAAGCGCCAACACAGGGCTGAGATTGAATCATACTACACCGGCTCTGACGCTCGTCTTATGTGGCAGGGCTTGCAAACTATTACAGACTACAAACGGAAGCACAACCGAGAGCTTCCCAGAGACACAAGCCTACCAGACGAGCTAAATCACTTCTATGCTCGCTTCGAGGCAAGCAACACTGAGGCATGCATGAGAGCATCAGCTGTTCCAGACGACTATGTGATCACTCTCTCCATAGCCAACGTGAGTAAGACCTTTAAACAAGTCAACATACACAACAAGGCTGCGGGGCCAGACAGATTACCAGGACGTGTGCTCGGGCATGTGCTGACCAACTGGCAGGTGTCTTCACTGACATTTTCAACATGTCCCTGATTGAGTCTGTAATACCAACATGCTTCAAGCAGACCACCATAGTCCCTGTGCCCAAGAGCACAAAGGCAACCTGCTTAAACAACTACAGACCCGTAGCACTCACGTCCGTAGCCATGAAGTGCTTTGAAATGTTGGTAATGGCTCACATCAACAACATTATCCCAGAAACCCTAGACCCCCTCCAATTTGCATACCGCCCAAACAGATCAACAGATGATGCAATCTCTATTGCACTCAACACTTCCCTTTCCCACCTGGACTAAAGGAACACTTATGTGAGAATGCTATTCATTGATTACAGCTCAGCGTTCAACACCATAGTACCCTCAAAGCTCATCACTAAGCTAAGGATCCTGGGACTAAACACCTCCCTCTGCAACTTGATCCTGAACTTCCTGACGGGCCGCCCCCAGATGCCACGCTGATCTTCAACACTGGAGCTCCCCAGGGGTGCGTGCTCAGTCGCCTCCTGTACTCCCTGTTCACTCCCTGTTCACCTATACATACAGTTGGAAGTTTACATACACCTTAGCCAAATATGTTTAAACTCAGTTTTACACAATTCCTGACATTTAATCCTACTAAATATTCCCTGTTTTAGGTCAGTTAGGATCACCACCTTATTTTAAGAATGTGAAATGTCAGAATAATAGTAGAGAGAAGGATTTATTTCAGCTTTTATTTCTTTCTTCACATTCCCAGTGGGTCAGAAGTTTACATACACTCAATTAGTATTTGGTAGCATTGACTTGAATTGTTTAACTTGGGTCAAACATTTCGGGTAGCCTTCCACAAGCTTCCCACAATAAGTTGGGTGGTTTTTGGCCCATTCCTCCTGACAGAGCTGGAGTAACTGAGTCAGGTTTGTAGGCCTCCTTGCTCGCACACGCTTTTTCAATTTTCTATGGGATTCAACGGTTGGGATGGTGTTCTTCGGCTTGCAAGCGTCCCAATTTTTTCTCCAAACATAACGATGGTCCATTGGTCATTATTGCCAAACAGTTCTATTTTTGTTTCATCAGACCAGAGAACATTTCTCCAAAAAAGTACAATCTTTGTTCCCATGTGCAGTTGGAAACCGTAGTCTGGCATTTTTATGGCGGTTTTGGAGCAGTGGCTTCTTCCTTGCTGAGCGGCCTTTCAGGTTATGTCAATATAGGACTCGTTTTACTGTGGATATAGATACTTTTGTACCTGTTTCCTCCAGCATCTTCACAAGGTCCTTTGCTGTTGTTCTGGGATTGATTTGCACTTTTTGCACCAAAGTACGTTCATCTCTAGGAGACAGAACGCGTCTCCTACCTGAGCGGTATGACAGCTGCGTGGTCCCATGGTGTTTATACTTGCGTACTATTGTTTGTACAGATGAATGTGGTACCTTCAGGCATTTGGAAATTGCTCCCAAGGATGAACCAAACTTGTGGAGGTCTACAATTTTATTTCTGTGGTCTTGGCTGATTTCTTTTGATTTTCCCATGATGTCAAGCAAAGAGGCACTGAGTTTGAAGGTAGACCTTGAAATACATCCACAGGTACACCTCCAATTGACGCAAATAATGTCAATTAGCCTATCAGAAGCTTCTAAAGCCGTGACATAATTTTCTGGAATTTTCCAAGCTGTTTAAAGGCACAGTCAACTTAGTGTATGTAAACTTCTGACCCACTGGAATTGTGATACAGTGAATTATAAGTGAAATAATCTGTCTGTAAACAATTGTTGGAAAAAGTAGATGTCCTAACTGACTTGCTAAAACTATAGTTTGTTAACAAGAAATGTGTGGAGTGGTTGAAAAACTATGTATGACTCTAACATAAGCGTATGTAAACTTCTGACTTCAACTGTACATGCATACACATACCCACATACATATTATATACATAAACATTCATACGTATACACACATTTAAATACATACATACACATACCCACATACATATATATAACGACCCTGGGTTTATAAGCGTGGATATTGACTCTGCCGCTTGAGCATGCTTTTGCTTCGGGCTAGAAGGTTGAGGGTTCGAGACCTGCTCCCTGCCTGTTTCATTACATTTTGTATATATATATATATATATATATATATATATATATATATATATATATATATATTGTAATATATATATACATAAACATTCATACATATACACACATATATATACATACATACACATGCACACTATTTTTGTTAAATATATCTTTATTATTCCGCCCAAACCTTACCACCCCTTCCCCAATTGGAGTAAACTAATAAACAATAACACTTAGGCTTCTACCTTCAGTTTATACATCTTATACACATTTTAAAGACACAATCTATTTTACAATAGTTACATTTTGCTTGTTTTTAGTCCTGATTTACCTTTTTATTCATATTTACCTTCATTCCTATTGGTCAGTTCTTCCACTTTGGATGTCAGCTGGACTTTCAGTTCCTCCACCTGGCTCTCACTGTCTGTCAGTCGGCTCTCACTGGCCGGCTCTCACCGGCTCTCATTCCCTCTGTTCTCTCTGTCCTCATAGTCAACCTGCTGGATGTCATTCACACTGACTCCATCTCTGTCTTTGTGGACCTGGGCTCCAGACAGACAGCAGTGCAGCAACACCAGCAAAGATACAACACTCTTCATTCTCCTTCCTGGGTGATGATTTCCTCTTCTTGTGGTTATTTCTGCTGTTATTTAGGAGTCTCAGTTGTCCCCTTTATATCCTGTCCTCTTAAACCATGACCTGGTGATAACTGGGACACGTGTAGATATGAAGCCTAACAACAAGGTGGTAAATCAAACGGATTACTTTTATTTTTTTTCTATGGTCCTGTTTTAAACACATTACCCAGCAAACACTTCAAATAATGCCTAAATGCCAATATCAGATTTAGAATATAATTACCTTGGTCTTTTGGTCTCATTTGATATTAAAATAGATTAGAAAATAATAGAATCATTGTATGTTTTCCAGAAGGAACTTAATCTAACTTTATTACTTAATGAGAGGCAAGGTTGAAGGCCAATATTCCCCAATTGGCGATGGGCCTAAGTAAGTAGGTTTTAATTCATAATATAGCATTCTAATCATTAGGTTTGGAAGTGCATTAATTATTTACAATCAAATATTTTCCATTAACAAAGTAAAACAGAAATGTGCTCTCTCAGCAATAAGTCATATGGTGGTATAGAGTATCAACAAGCCCCACCTGAAAGACTTTTGTCTTGTGTTGATGGAGAATGGTGTGAATGTGTGCACGTTGCTGATGCTTGCACTAGTCTGTGTTTGTGTCGGTGTGTGTGAGTGTGTGTGTGCCTGTCTGTGTGTGTGTGAGTGTGTGAGTGTGTGTGTGCCTGTCTGTGTGTGTGTGAGTGTGTGAGTGTGTGTGTGCCTGTCTGTGTGTGTGTGTAGATATGAAGCCTAACAACAAGGTGGTAAATCAAACTGATTCACCTCATGATTATTTTTATCTGATTTCTATGGTCCTGTAATGACCATGTGACACAGAAAACACAACGAAGACATGTCACTTTAATAATAATATACATTATGCCCTAACACAGTACATGTGTTATTATTTCAAGAGATTCCATTCAATTTATTTGTTTTGAAAGTCTATGAATTATTTATAATCCTATTTTCCATCACAAAGGTCAGGAAGAAATGTGCTATCTCTCATCAAAAAACTCCTCTAATGAAATTGCAGTATCAACAAACGTAACCTGAACAACCTTTGCCTTGTGTTGATGGATGGTGGACATGTTATTTGTCAGTCCTCATGTGTTCACATGTGCAAGTGTGTTTGTGATAGTACTCTGTTACACACAGGGGAGTTTCTGTAAAGTGAAACATTCTCTAACACTGCTCTTTTATTAACTTTACGTGTTTTCAAAAAGCTTTACGCAATTTCATTTCTTCTTCTTTTATTCTCATTTTATTCAACTGTTACCACCTGTTTGCACCTGCAAAAAAAAAACAGCTCAGATGTGCGAGTGCCTTTTTGAATTTTGAATGAACTGGTTGATAACACATTACTGTATGCTGAGTCATGCTAACTGGACATCAATGTTACTGTATGCTGAGTCATGCTAACTGGACATCAATGTTACTGTATGCTGAGTCATGCTAACTGGACATCAACGTTACGGTACCGTATATACTGAATTATCAGTCATAATGGACATTGGACATTGGACTCCTGCTTACAAGCAAAAACTAAAGCAGGAAGTACCAGTGACTCGCTCAATACGTAAATGGTCAGATTATGCGGATGCTACGATACAGTACTGTTTTGCTAACACAGATTGGAATATATTCCCGGGAGGCATCCAATAGCATTGAGTAGTATACCACCTCAGTCAAGTGCATTGACGACGTCATCCCCACAGTGACTTTACGTACATATCCCAACCAGAAGCCATGGATTACAGGCAACATCCGCACTGAGCTAGAGGCTAGAGCTGCCGCTTTAACGGAGGGGGACACTAATCCGGACGCTTTACAAGAAATCCCGCTATGCCCTCAGATGAACCATCAAACAAGCAAAGCGTCAATACAGGACAAAGATTGAATCCTACTACACCAGCTCTGACGCTCGTCGGATGTGTCAGGGCTTGCAAACTATTACGGATTACAAACGGAAATCCAGTCGCTAGCTGCCCAGTGACGCGAGCCTACCAGATGGACTAAATGCCTTTTATGCTCGTTTCGAGGCAAGCAACACTGAAGGACGCATGAGTGCACTAACTGTTCTGGACAACTGTGTGATCAAGCTCTCTGTAGCTGATGTGAGCAAGACCTTCAAACATGCACAAGGCCGCGGGGCCAGACGGATTACCAGGACGTGAACTCAGAGCATCCTCTGACCAGCTGGCAAGTGTCTTCACTGACATTTTCAACCTCTCCCTGACCAAGTCTGTAATACCTACATGTTTCAAGCAGACCACCATAGTCCCTGTGCCCAAGAAAGCGAAGATAACGCCCCGTAGCACACATCAGTAACCATGAAGTGCTTTGAAAGACTGGTCATTGCTCACATCAACACCATCATCCCGGAAACCCTAGACCCACTCCAATTTGCATACCAGATCCACACAGATCCTGCCCTTTCTCACCTGGACAAAAGGAACACCTATGTGAGACTAAACAACTCCCTCTGCAACTGGATCCTGGACATTCTGACGGGCTGCCCACAGGTGGTAAGGATAGGCAACAACACATCTGCCACGCAAATCCTCAACACGGGGGCCCTCGGGGGTGTGTGATTAGTCCCCTCCTGTACTCCCTGTTCACCCATGTCTGCATGGCCAAGCACGACATCAACACCATCATCACGTTTGCTGACGACACAACGGTGGTAGGCCTGATCACCGACAATGATGAGACACTCTATAAGGAGGAGGTCAGAGACCTGGCAGTGTGGTGCCAGGACAACAACTCTCCCTCAACGTGAGCAAGACAAAGGAGATGATCGTGGACTACAGGAAAAGGAGGGCTGAACACAACCCCATTCACATTGACAGGGCTGTAGTGGAGCGGGTCAAGAGCTTCAAGTTCTTTGGTGTCTACATCACCAACAAAATATCAAGGTCCAAACACACCAAGAAAGTTGTGAAGAGGGCACGACAACGCCTTTTCCCCCTCAGGAGACTGAAAAGATTTGGCATGGGTCCCCAGAGCCTCAAAAGGTTCTACAGCTACACCATCGAGAGCATCTTGACTGGTTGCATCACCGCCTATGATGGCAATTGCTCGGCATCCGACATAAGGCACTACAGAGGGTAATGCATATGGCCCAGTACATCACTGGAGTCAAGCTTCCTGCCATCCAGGACCTATATACTAGGCGGTGTCAGAGGAAGGCCCCAAAAATTGTCAAAGACACCAGTCAAAGAATTGTCAAAGACACCACTGCGAGCAGTACCGGAGCGCCAAGTCTAGGTCCAAAAGGCTCCTTAACAGCTTCTACCCCCAAGCCATAAGACTGCTGAACAACTAATCAAATGGCAACCTGGACTATTTGCATTGACCCCCCCCCGCCTTTGTTTTTGCACTGTTGCTATTCGCTGTTTATTATCTATGCATAGTCACTTCACCCCTACCTACTTGTACACTGCTGCTACTTGCTGTTTATTATCTATGCTCTTGTGTGTTCATACGTGGGAAGCGTTTGTATTTTCACTCTGCCAAAACAGTACACACTTACAGTCACTCACCCTTCTAGACAACTTGAAACAGTCTAACCAGTTATTGTGTCTGGAAGTAGCCTAGACAAGCTACTGTAGCAAGCTAGCCAACTTCTTTCACCAATTAGCTTCAGCCGGGCCGGTGTGCGAACATGGGCAAAGTTGGTTTGACTTTGGATAGACTATCTCTGGGGCTAGTTAGGGGCCATCAATAAATTACACAATGTAAATGGGACAATATTTTTTATGTTTCCCACCTTTAAGTTGTCTCATTCAATTCTTTCAATATTTGTAAATTAAATTCTACAATTTATAGTTGGTTTGAGGTTTTTAAGTCATTGAAGGTTGGAGATATTGACATTTAAAAAAATTGTCCAATGTACATTGTGTAATTTACTGATGGTCCTTAACCAGCCCCATAGGGATATCAAATGTCAAACCAAATTGACCATATGCATTACAATTGGGTCCCGTGCAGCTCCTCCGAATTGATGATTACTTGGGTGCTGCCAGCTGTGGACATGTGGGTAGACTTGAAATAAACCCAGCCCGAGGAAAACTGTTACAGAAGCCTTCTTTCCGTGACATACTTTTTCCCCCTAAATATCTCGCAAATCTCAGTTTTGGCAAGAAATACTTTATGACCAAAATTATCATATTTACACTTTGTAGTCCATGTTGACACTAGAATACATTTTTTTT
Organism: Brachymystax lenok tsinlingensis; assembly: GCA_030435695.1. NCBI lineage: Eukaryota > Metazoa > Chordata > Actinopteri > Salmoniformes > Salmonidae > Brachymystax > Brachymystax lenok. The sequence continues at coordinate 38,426,382 of CM059788.1, forward strand.
CTGAATCATTATCGACGCCACGTGGGCCGTGTTTAAAAGAAGTTGCTTATTACGTTCAGTTGTTCTTTAATGAAAATGAACTTGACATTTCCCAGGAGGCACTGGACTCCACTAACTGGATCAGTGTCAGAACTGTAATCTCCTTTATAGATCACATTTAGACTGGAAATATAACTGGCTCAGTGTCAGAACTGTAATTTCCTTCATAGATCACCTTTAGACTGGAAATATAACTGGATCAGTGTCAGAACTGTAATCTCCTTTATAGATCACCTTTAGACTGGAAATATAACTGGATCAGTGTCAGAACTGTAATCTCCTTTATAGATCACCTTTAGACTGGAAATATAACTGGCTCAGGGTCAGAACTGTAATCTCCTTTATAGATCACCTTTAGACTGGAAATATAACTGGCTCAGTGTCAGAACTGTAATCTCCTTTATAGATCACCTTTAGACTGGAAATATAACTGGATCAGTGTCAAAACTGTAATCGCCTTTATAGATCACCTTTAGACTGGAAATATAACTGGATCAGTGTCAGAACTGTAATCTCCATAATAGATCACCTTTAGACTGGAAATATAACTGGCTCAGTGTCAGAACTGTAATCTCCTTTATAGATCACCTTTAGACTGGAAATATAACTGGATCAGTGTCAGAACTGTAATCACCTTTATAGATCCCCTTTAGACTGGAAATACAACTGGATCAGTGTCAGAACTGTAATCTCCATAATAGATCACCTTTAGACTGGAAATATAACTGGATCAGTGTCAGAACTGTAATCTCCTTTATAGATCACCTTTAGACTGGAAATATAACTGGATCAGTGTCAGAACTGTAATCTCCATAATAGATCATCTTTAGACTGGAAATATAACTGTCTCAGTGTCAGAACTGTAATCTTCTTTATAGATCACCTTTAGACTGGAAATATAACTGGATCAGTGTCAGAACTGTAATCTCCATAATAGATCACCTTTAGACTGGAAATATAACTGGATCAGTGTCAGAACTGTAATCTCCTTTATAGATCACCTTTAGACTGGAAATATAACTGGATCAGTGTCAGAACTGTAATCACCTTTATAGATCACCTTTAGACTGGAAATATAACTGGATCAGTGTCAGAACTGTAATCTCCTTTATAGATCACCTTTAGACTGGAAATATAACTGGCTCAGTGTCAGAACTGTAATCTCCTTCATAGATCACCTTTAGACTGGAAATATAACTGGCTCAGTGTCAGAACTGTAATCTCCTTTATAGATCACCTTTAGACTGGAAATATAACTGTCTCAGTGTCACAACTGTAATCTCCTTTATAGATCACCTTAAGACTGGAAATATAACTGGATCAGTGTCAGAACTGTAATCTCCATAATAGATCACCTTTAGACTGGAAATATAACTGGCTGAACAAATAACATTCAGGAAATACAGTCAGGTATTCATTCAGACGCATCGCAGCGCTGAGCACTGCACTACCCACAATGTGCCTTTTTAAAGGCTATTTCTGAGGGGTGGACGGCTCATATTAATGGCTGGAATGGAGTGAATGGAATGGTATCAAAACACATACCATTCCATTTACTCCATTCCGGCCTTCATTATGAACTGTCCTCCCTTCAGCAGCCTCTACTGGATACAACCATATACATCAACCAACAACAAGCATCAATACATCAACTATTGTCTCCGGACTCCCACTAGGAACTAAAAGGCAACCAAACAATACAGTTGAGCAATTAAACGGTTTTAAAGTAACATAAAATTGAAAAAAAGATCACCCCATCTCATAAATGTTTTCTCTTATTTTATTGTGATGGGAAGTCATACATTTTGTTTGCAAAAAAAATAAAATAAACAACTATAAAAAAAGAGTGGATTAAACGGGAAATGTATAAAACAAATTGTAGCCTCTAACATATAACAGTACAACATAACAAATTGGCACAAAACAGAGCGACAAAGGGTATGAGAATCTAATTTTGGCTTTGAAAAAAAATAGGAGTTACGTACATCTTCATAACAATCCTTCATTACAACAGCAAGGACTCATGCGTTTTAGTCACACAGTTAGTTTTCAGTAGCTTCATATCACAGTAAGAACAGGTCAGTCTAACCAGCGAGCCTGATGATGGAAGAAACATTTCCATTTCTCTCTTCATTTATGTCTTCTTCTTTTCATGTTAACATAATACTTTTTCAAAACAAACTTCATAAACAAACGCCACTTCCTACTCTGGATTCATTGACCTTGAAATCATTTTTCATACTAAAATATATTATTGTATCAATTCACACTACACACTATTGTACACTACAATGTGTGTAATAAATAAGCATAAAGAAATAGAAAAATAAGACACGTAAATATAAAAAGTCCTCTAAAAACTAAACAGGTACGCTTTCCTCATGGAAAAGGTTTCTAATACTGCCATTGTTGAAAACATACACAGGACACACACATATAAAAAAAACTAAAAACTAAAAACCAAACTGAAAATATTTCTGTAACACTGTAAAGGTCAAATCAACTGAAACACTTCATAAAACACAGGGACCACATTCACTAATGTTTGTTACCTTTAGTGCGGGTTAGCTTGCCACCATTTTGTAAAACAAGTGCACTCATGTAATAATGTCTGACGCTCCAACACAGGAAAATCTCCTTAAATACTGTAAAAAACCTTTCATATCCGTCCTATTCTCTCTTTGTTCCTCTTTGTTCACGCACACACGAAGGAGTCCTTATTCATGCTATGGTCTTGTATTCCTTACTGACCTACTTTTAACCAGAGCCCTATAGTGCACTATAAAGGGAATACTGAAGGGTGCAATTTGGGACGAAGTCCAACTTAACTAGTGAAAATGAGTCCAAGCAAGTAAACAAACATTAGTCAATATGGGCCTTGCGCAGAAAATACATACTGACTACAACCGTGGGGTACAAAGAACACTGTTCAATGTCACTTACAGCACACAGGTCTGGTCTTGCATAAGGCTGGAGACATTGGGGTGGGGTAGAGCACATATCTACCCCATTCCTGCTTCATATGACCCTATGACACTGATGGTCATTGACTCAAAACTAACCAAACCAACTGATAACAAGGGTTACGTCCCAATAATCTCTGCTTTCTCTAAAAGTGTGCACTTGATAACTTCCCTTCGAGAACTTTGAAAGGGAATGACTGGTGTAAGAAATATTGTGGAAAATTCTATAGTCTAGCTAGCGCATGTCTCCACCAATCCAATGCTTTTAGATTTATGGGGATCAGTTCACTCTTCAGGAGGAAGGAGAGATTATTGGGACACAAACAAGGACAAGCATGGTTAATAATGCTGGCTTTGAGGTTGTCACACTACATTTCCCTGATAGGACAGTTTGGCGTCAGACAGATACCCCCACATAGCCTGGTCTCAGATCTGTTTGTGCTCTTGCCAGTTCCATTGCTGTCCTTGTCAAGCCAAACATGACAGTGAGTGATGAGGAGTTGGCATGATAGCACTAACAGACTGGCACTCAGGCTAACCCCTCCCACCTATACCAGGCTAACCCCTCCCAGCCATACCCCCCAGAATCCTCTTTTCTTCTTAACGTTAACAAACCAACTGAAAACAAAATGCTATGCTAACGTTAGCTAACATGAAGAGGATGTACAGCTAGCGTGAACATAATAATACTGAAGGGTGGACAACACATCATGAGGCATGGCGTTTCCATAGGTAAACCAGGATTACTGTAGTGCAGTTTTTTTTTTTTTTTCTTCTTTTCAACTCAATAAAATACTGATTTTAGAAAACATCATCGTCGTCGTCGTTGGCAATAAAAAGGTATAGAAATGTTTCTTCAACTGTACAGGTTAAAAGGTTAAAACAAGAGCGGCAAAATTAGTCAAAAATAACACTGACAAACAGAAATGACCTGGGATCAGATGTCTCACTCTCAGTAACAAAATAATTGAAAGGTCAGCTGTTTTTAAATGTATAATACGTCTATTAACAAGGTAACACCGATTTTTTTTTTTTCATGAGAAAAAGTCACTTGTTTTTAGTCTAGCTCAGGCACACCTGGGTTTCAACACAGTAGCGGACCGACACACAGCATCAACCTGGCAGCATGTCTGTTTTATTTATTCTTTTGATGACAACACAAGATTTTCATCTCCTGCTATTTGACACCTAGGATTTCCATTTTTGTCAGAGAATGTATTTTCTTCATTCACCGTTCATCTTGTCTTCCTCTGTTTATTTCTGTTCGTTTTCCAACCCCTCCGTTGGGATGTCCTCCTTGTCCACATGCGGTTCTTTGTCCTCCGTTTCCATAGCTTCCTCTGTTACAACGGTTTCCTCCCCCTTTTCCTCCTCTACACCTCCCATCACCTGTACCTCCATCACCTCATCTTCCTCACATACATCCTCCTGTTGTAGAGACTCCTCTTTACAAACACCCTCCTCCTCTCTCCTCCCTTCCTCTTCCTCCACCTCCTCCGGGTGTGCCTCCTCCTCGCTCCTCCCTTCCTCTTCCTCCTCCTGGTGTGCCTCCTCCTCTCTCCTCCCTTCCTCTTCCTGCTCTTCCTCACACACCTGCTTCTGCTGTACCCACTCCTCTTCCTCTCTGCTCCCTTCCTTCTCCTCCTCCTTCTCTTCCTTCTCTTCTTCTCTGCTCCCTTCCTTCTCCACCTCTTCCCCTCTGCTCCCTTCCTCCTCCTCCTCTCTGCTCTTTTCCTCCTCCTCCTCTTCCTCTCTGCTCCCTTCCTCCTCCTCCTCCTCCTCCTCCTCTCTGCTCTCTTCTTCCTCCTCCTCCTCCTCCTCCTCCTCCTCTCTGCTCTTTTCCTCCTCCTCCTCTTCCTCTCTGCTCCCTTCCTCCTCCTCCTCCTCCTCCTCCTCCTCTCTGCTCTCTTCTTCCTCCTCCTCCTCCTCCTCCTCCTCTTCCTCTCTGCTCTCTTCCTCCTCTTCCTCTCTGCTCCCTTTCTCCTCTTGCCTCTCCTCCCCAAACTCCTCCACCTCGTAGATCTCACTCTCCTCGTCATCCTCACCCACTTGCACCACCCGTATGTCGTCCATGCTCATGGCCGCCATGCCCTCCTCTTCCTCCAGCTCCTCCTCACTCTCCCTCTCGTCTGAGTCCAGTTGGGAAGGTGGGGAGGTGGGCCGGCTGTCTGACTGCTGCTCTTCTGTTTGGGGGCTCATTTCGGGGCTCATCCCGAGCTGCCGTCCCCCCTGCCGCCCTCCCTGGGGCTCCTTCTTGCAGTAGGAGTATCGGTGGTTCATGTGCTGGCTGTAGGAGCCAGAGTGGGAGAAACACTTGCCACACTTGTCACAGCGGTAGGGCTTCTCTCCGGAGTGCAGTCGCGTGTGTTCTATCAAGTGGTGCTTGTGTTTGAAGGCTTTGTCACAGATGCCGCACTCATGTGGCCGTTTTCCTGAAAACAGAAACACACGAGGGTTCAGTGATTCAATCTATTTCAAACTCATCCAGAAAATACAACAGAACACTGTCTACAATCTACATTACACTGACATGCCGGCAGCATGCCTGGCTGGCATCACTGTCTACAATCTACATTACACTGACATGCCGGCAGCAATCCTGGCTGGCATCACTGTCTACAATCTACATTACACTGACATGCCGGCAGCATGCCTGGCTGGCATCACTGTCTACAATCTACATTACACTGACATGCCGGCAGCATGCCTGGCTGGCATCACTGTCTACAATCTACATTACACTGACATGCCGCAGCATGCCTGGCTGGCATCACTGTCTACAATCTACATTACACTGACATGCCGGCAGCATGCCTGGCTGGCATCACTGTCTACAATCTACATTACACTGACATGCCGGCAGCATGCCTGGCTGGCATCACTGTCTACAATCTACATTACACTGACATGCCGGCAGCAATCCTGGCTGGCATCACTGTCTACAATCTACATTACACTGACATGCCGGCAGCAATCCTGGCTGGCATCACTGTCTACAATCTACATTACACTGACATGCCGGCAGCATGCCTGGCTGGCATCACTGTCTACAATCTACATTACACTGACATGCCGGCAGCATGCCTGGCTGGCATCACTGTCTACAATCTACATTACACTGACATGCCGGCAGCATGCCTGGCTGGCATCACTGTCTACAATCTACATTACACTGACATCCTGGCAGCATGCCTGGCTGGCATCACTGTCTACAATCTACATTACACTGACATGCCGACAGCATGCCTGGCTGGCATCACTGTCTACAATCTACATTACACTGACATGCCGGCAGCATGCCTGGCTGGCATCACTGTCTACAATCTACATTACACTGACATGCCGGCAGCATGCCTGGCTGGCATCACTGTCTACAATCTACATTACACTGACATGACGGCAGCATGCCTGGCTGGCATCACTGTCTACAATCTACATTACACTGACATGCCGACAGCATGCCTGGCTGGCATCACTGTCTACAATCTACATTACACTGACATGCCGGCAGCATGCCTGGCTGGCATCACTGTCTACAATCTACATTACACTGACATGCCGACAGCCTTCCTAACTGTGAAACCAACTGCACTTGTTATGAAAACAAAATCTCTCACAAATACGTCAAACACTCCAAAACCCCCCTAAAAGGATTCTAGCCGTTGTGTTGTAAAAGGAAAATATTTCACTAAAATAAACAAACATAATTTGTGGAGATGGAGATCAAACTATCTGCCTGAGGCTGATATGTTCTTCTGGACCTGGGTCCCATTGAACCCAGGAAGGAGGGATGAGGGCGTTCCATCCCAAAAGGCACCCTATTCCCTACATAGTGCACTACTTTAGACCAGTGGTACCCTATTCCCTACATAGTGCACTACTTTAGACCAGTGCCCTATGGCACCCTATTCCCTACATAGTGCACTACTTTAGACCAGTGCCCTATGGCACCCTGAGCCATTAGCCACACACATCTCATAAGCAATAATTAATGTGTGTTTCAAGATGACATTAGGTGTTTATGGGGACATTAGGTGGTTTAAGAGTACATTAGGTGGTTTAAGAGGACATTAGGTGGTTTAAGAGGACATTAGGTGGTTTAAGAGGCTATTAGGTGGTTTAAGAGGACATTAGGTGGTTTAAGAGGACATTAGGTGGTTTAAGAGGCTATTAGGTGGTTTAAGAGGACATTGGGTGGTTTAAGAGGCCATTAGGTGGTTTAAGAGGCCATTAGGTGGTTTAAGAGGACATTGGGTGGTTTAAGAGGACATTAGGTGGTTTAAGAGGACATTAGGTGGTTTAAGAGGACATTAGGTGGTTTAAGAGGACATTGGGTGGTTTAAGAGGACATTAGGTGGTTTAAGAGGACATTAGGCGGTTTAATAGGACATTAGCGGTTTAAGAGGACATTAGGTGGTTTAAGAGGACATTAGGCGGTTTAATAGGACATTAGCGGTTTAAGAGGACATTAGGTGGTTTAAGAGGACATTAGGTGGTTTAAGAGGACGATATTAGGCTGTTATACCAAATTCAGGGAAGAAGCTGCCTGGGTTCTCCATAACAAAAGCAGTAGGCAGATACAAACTATAGGGTTCTGGGCTGCTAAGTCATTTCCGATTGAGCCGCAGGGGTCGGCAACAGACGGCCCGTGGACCAAAACTGGCAGGCAAATTATTTGTGTGCCCCCCAAAAAAGTATTGTTTTTGGTCAAAAAATACAAAGATCACCAGGAATTTAGCTAAAAATGAGTTTCATTTAGAAGTATTCCCAAGAAGAAAAAAAAAAGATGTGATCGTGTCTCAATGTAATCAAGGTATTTAATGATTGTTATTTTAATGATTGTTATTTAACATCTTTCTGGGCTTAGTTGTAGTCAATTTGCAGTGTACAAATGATTGCCCCTTGGTTTACAATGAAAGCAGTTGCCGCTAACGCGGGAACATTGCTTTCAAATTTCAAATCACGCTGTAACATTTCCACAATACGGATTGAATAGAGCTCCTTGGTCTTTTAAATGCCTGTCAATGCTATCCCCATTCATATCACGCAGGTGAAGTAATGTCTCATAGTGCCGATGAGAAGGAGTGGTATAAGGCTGAGAGCAGCTCTCATTAAAAAGGAACACAAAAAAATAATGACACCACACCTGGGGCTGTACGGATCAACCATCTCAGAGTAGGAGTGCTGATCTAGGATCATGTCTTCCTGCCGTTATTTATTGTGATCTAAAATGTCAAACTGATCCTAGATCAGCATTACAACTATAGCCACGTTTACACCTGGTTCTAGCATGTATCTTTTTGTCCAGATCATGTCCACATTCTGATTGTGCCCACATTTTCAGACAGGTGTAGACGGTTAAAAGACGCATCGCGCGAACTGAATGTGATCAGATCTTCCTGTCCACCTCTGGAGGTAGTCAGGCACACAGTGTGTCTGGATATCTTACAAGTTTAGACGAATCTGGACAGTGAAACCATTTAAATCATCATTATTCTGCCTTCTAAATCACTGACAGGTGGCACCATTGACTTATGGCATCAATATGTGGCTTAAAATATATAAATAAATATTACTTTAAGAGAATAGCTGTCAAAACAATTGCATACAGGAAGGAACCAGGAAATGAGGTCACAATACGGATAAGAGACATTCTAATACCACATGTAAAGATATTTCTGAAAATGTGGGCTCAATCAGAATGTGGACAATATCAGGACAAAGGACACGTTAGCGGCAGGTCTACACAAGGCTTTCTGAGACGCTTGATATATACGGCCCTTGACCCAGTGGATCCTCAGCCAGTGGCCATATTGTTTACCTGTGTGTTCGTATTTATGCCTGAGCAGGGAGCTGCTCTTCTGGAAGATCTTGTCACACAGGTCACAGGAGTACATCCCGCTCTGCAGCCGACGCATCTTCTTCTGTGGAGGGGAAGAGTCTGAGTTATCCTGCTCCTCTAGCGCCGACACGCCCTCTGAGCTGCTGGCAGACTTCTCCTCCTGCCCGAGAAAAATACACATTGTTTAATAATAACAATAATAATCATCATCATCATGTTACTAGGAAGAAGAAGGAGAATTCCATCCAACATAATAGGTTACCCCTAATAATCCTAATTTATTTCATTTAAACACAGTGTTTCCAATGTCAAACGCCTTTATGTGAGGAGAAACCAGCTGTAAAAAGCCCAGAGGGAGTAACTTAGAGCGATCTCTCTGCCACACCCGTCAGACACTGACACGCGTGGCCTTTCAGACAGACGCTACGCTGTGAGCTGCTCACATGTCTTAACATACAATGGAGGATTCGTTCTGCTTACACACACACACACACACACACACACACACACACACACACACACACACACACACACACACACACACACACACACACACACACACACACACACGCGGCCCCCTGAGTCTTCCAGGAGGAATCCAACTCAACTCTAATGTAGTATTAGGTAACAGGGAAGACTGGAGGGACGGCTTTCTTTTTTCCACAGGCAGAGTAAGGATGGGTCCCAAATGCCACCCTTTTCCCTATGTAGTGCACTACTTTAGACCAGAGTCCTGCACCATTGGATACCATTAGAGATACAGCCTGACTCCTGAGGGCTGGGTTAGTCAGGTTAGTCAGTAAAGCTGAAGCAGGAAAATAGGGGAAACTCTTTCCACACTACCTCTTATCTCTTAACATTGTCTTGTGTCGCACATAACCATGCATTCTGAATAGCTCTTTCACAAACCAACCTGGCAGCTGTTGATTCTGACGGTCTTCTGGGCTCCGTTGGCCTCAGTGGCGCCGCTGCATGCTGTAGTGGTGTATGTGTAGGTGAGCTGGGGGATGAGGATGGTCCGTTTGGTGGTGCCGGTGGAGATGGCCCTGAGGCAGGGCACACCGCTGCCCTGGTTGGTGATGGCTACTAGCCGGGTGGTCATGATGTTCACTGGGCTGGGGATGGTCGTTTGGGGGGAGGAGGTGACGTAGATGGTGTTGGTGGTTCCCTGGAGCCCTGGGAGCTGGGCCTGGAGTGTCTCCTTCAGGCAGGTGAGGTTGAGGGGCTGCTCCTGTGGGACATGGGGGACCTGGGGCTGTGACTGGGGCTGCTTGGGAAGGGAGAGGTCCAGGGGAAGATCTTGAGCCTCGCGCTCCGAGTCGACCTCAGTCTTCACGATGACCAGGCCGCTGGAGGAGAGGTTTAGTGGTGAGGGGGCCGAGGCTGAGACCGAGGGGGACGTGGAGGCAGGGGAACTGTTGGGAGGTTGGGAAGATGATGTTTCCTGTGTTTGGGCTGAGGCATGCTGCTTCTCTATCTCTATCTCTGTCGCTCTCTTCTCTTGGTCTACCTGGGTCTCTGTGCTGGAATCTGAAAGTCCAGAGTCATCTGGAGAGGAACCAAGGGGGCCGACTGTGATCTGACCAGACCGCATTTTCTCAAACCACTTCTTGACCACGTCCACGGGCAGGCTGACATTGTCAGAGATCTTAGTCAGCTCTTCCTCGGTGGGCTCGGCGTTTAAGGCGAAGTAGGCCTTGAGGAGGGAGAGCAGATTCTTTAGAGGGTGCTGGCCTGGTGTTATCCCTGCCTCGGCCAGGAGGGCGGCGATGGAGGGGTCGAGGGGGACGCTGTCACCTCCCTCCCCGTTGGCAGGTTTACAATGCTGGAGCATGTGCAGTGCATCCGAATCACCTGGACAGTTGTCACACAGTAGACACCTTGTCTTGTCTGTCTGGGCCTTTGGTGTCTCAGCTTCAGTCTCTGTCTCCTCCGTCTCCATCTCTGACTCGCGCTCCGAGTCGGCCGGCTCGGTCTTGTCGATGTTGAGGTCCTGGGGGAGTTTCTCTGTTACTTTGGAGGCTGGCTGAGTGTTTGTGACGCTGGCGGTGTTGGTGGTGGGAGGGAGAGCCTCCTGCTTGAGGAGCTGAGGGGCGGTGGGCTGCTGGGCTGGGCTTGGCTCCAGGCTGTAGTTAATGATGATCTTGGTGGTTCCGTCCTGGTCCACAAAGCCAGGCAGGCTGATGGCTGAGATTACCTGCTGGCCAGCCTGTGTCACAAACCCCTGCTTGGGGGTTACCAGCCCGTTGGCTGTCCCCAACATCTGACGCAGCACGTTCCCATCCATGGCCACCTTGGATATAAGAGGACCACCATAGATATAAGTTGTTATCCTTATTTAGCATCATCACACTTTAAAACATTACTGTTGACATGCTACGTTTAGGACCATATCAACAGTGAACTTTTTGAGTAAAAAAAGATCCTTTAAAATGCATTGTATCCATATGTGTGGTTGAATTGTTTTTTTAAATGATCAAATATATACAGTGCCTTGCAAAAGTATTCATCCCCCTTGGCGTTTTTCCTATTTTGTTGCATTACAACCTGTAATTGAAATGGATTTATTGCACCACCACTAAGCAAGGGGCGCCATGAAGACCAAGGAGCTCTCCAAACAGGTCAGGGACAAAGTTGTGGAGTAGGACAGATCAGGGTTGGGTTATAAAAAAATATCAGAAACTTTGAACATCCCACGGAGCACCATTAAATCCATTATTAAAAAATGGAAAGAATATGGCACCACAACAAACCTGCCAAGAGAGGGCCACCCACCAAAATGCACGGACCAGGCGAGGAGGGCATTAATCAGAGAGGCAACAAAGAGACCCAAGATAACCCTGAAGGAGCTGGAACGCTCCACAGCGGAGATTGGAGTATCTGTCCATAGGACCACTTTCAGCTGTACACTCCACAGAGCTGGGCTTTATGGAAGAGGGGCCAGAGAAAAGCCATTGCTTTAAGAAAAAAATAAGCAAACACATTTGGTGTTCGCCAAAAGGCATGTGGGAGACTCACCAAACATATGGAAGAAGGAGACTAAAATTGAGCTTTTTGGCCCTCAAGGAAAATGCTATGTCTGGCGCAAACCCAACACCTCTCATCACCCCGAGAACACCATGGGGATGTTTTTCATCGGCAGGGACTGGGAAACTGGTCAGAATTGAAGGAATGATGGATGGTGCTAAATACAGGGAAATTCTTGAGGGAAACCTGTTTCAGTCTTCCAGAGATTTGAGACTGGGACGAGGTTCTCCTTCCAGCAGGATAATGACCCTCAGAATACTGCTAAAGCAACACTCGAGTGGTTTAAGGGGAACATTTAAATGTCTTGGAATGGCCTAGTCAAAGCCCAGACCTCAATTTAATTGAGAATCTGTGGTATGACTTAAAGATTGCTGTACACCAACGGAACCCATCCAACTTGAAGGAGCTGGAGCAGTTTTGCCTTGAAGAATGGGCAAAAATCACAGTGAATAGATGTGCCAAGCTTATAGAGACATGCCCCAAGAGACTTGCAGCTGTAATTGCTGCAACAGGTGGCTCAACAAAGTATTGACTTTGGGGGGGTGAATAGTTATGCACATATACGTTTTCAGTTTTTTTGTCTATTTTGTTGTTTGTTTCACAATAAAAAATATTTTGCATTTTCAAAGTGGTAGGCATGTTGTGTAAATCAGATGATACAAATCCCCCCAAAAATCTATTTTAATTCCAGGTTGTAAGGCCACAAAATAGGAAAAATGCCAAGGGGGTGAATACTTTCGCAAGCCACTGTAGGTTTTTATAACAAGTATAAATCAAATCAAACCTTGAGCATGTTCTGCAGGTCGCTGAGGTTAATACTGATTGGAGACATCAGACCCATGGTGGGCAGTACCACCGCCTGGACCATGCCCTGAGGCAACGCCGTGCCCTGGGGTAGCGCCACGCCACCGTTAAACACCGTCCCGTTAGTCCCCGCCGCCCCGTTAGGCGCCACCACCGCCGGCTTGAACTCATAGTCCACAGGCTCAGATTTGATCTGAGTGTGGGGGAGCTGCTCCTGCAGGGGCTTGCTGTCTGTCTTCTCCCCCCGGAGGAGCACTCGGATTGGGGCCGCGGCGGGGCCAGAGGGCTGGTTCTGGCTGGGGGTCTGGTTGGAGACCTTGATGACTGGGCTGGGGTTGCCGTTGACAGGCACCATGCCAACACACTTCTTACTGCTGATGTGGGAACTGTAGGACCCTGAGTGGGAAAACCGCTTCTTACAGTTGGGGCACTCGTATGGCTTCTCTCCTGCGAAGAAAGAGATGTATATTTTTTGCAATCAAATAAAGGTATTTCTAGGAAACAGCTGAACAGCTTAGGTTATGTTCCAAAGGGCATCCTATTACCTAGATAGTACACTACGTTTGACCAGATCCCTGTCAGAATCGGGTGCTATTTGGGACTCAGGTGAACCTATCGTTAACAAACAGGCTGAGGTAATAATAGCAACAGAATGACGACACATTGGCCAGGAGCACAGATTCAATAATGATCATAATCAAGACTCTGAAATGACAGAGCTGCATATTCTAAACATATCAAAGGAGAAAAGGGTAAGTTCGGTACATCTGGACCACCACTGTGAATATAGGTGAGTCACAGTATCTGCATCCCAAATGGCACCCTATTCACTATGTAGTGCACTACTTTTGACCAGGGCCCATGGTACCCTATTCCCTATGTAGTGCACTACTTTTGACCAGGGCCAATAAGGCTCTGGTCAGGAATAGGGTGCTATTTAGGATGCAGACACTACCCACTGGACACACACTGGTTGAATCAATGTTATTTCCACGTCATTTCAATGTAATTACGTTGAATTGACGTCTGTGCCCAGTGGGTATGAGTCATGACGACGACGTGTGTGTGTTGCCATGGCGACCGGGGCGACTCACCGCTGTGGATGCGAAGGTGCTCCTTCAGGTGGTGCTTATATTTAAAAGCCTTGGAACACTCAGTACACTTGAACTTCCTGTTCCCCACAGTTGTTATGGTTGTGGTGGTGGTCTGGGGTACACGACGCTGGCAGACAGACACACAGACACACAGACAGCGGGGAGTGACGACTCTTCAGTCATTGAATAGATACTGTGTAGTTGATGGTTTGTTGTGCATGGGATGGGGATGTTTTGTAACGTCAGTACCCTGTCTAAAGAGTACGCTCTTGTGACTGTCTGAAGGATGTGCATTCATTCCCAGTAAAGCAGTAATAGCCATATTTGTCTTGAATTACAGACACATTAATCAACTCGCTCCATCAAAGAACAGGCTAAAGGGGGAATTCAAATAATGCTGAAAAAAGGCAGGACATCTGTGAGTCATCCAACCACAGGGACAGGGACAGAAACAGGGACAAGGACAGAGAAGATACAGCGACAAAGACAAGGACGGAGACAGAAACCGAGACAGGGACAGAAACAGGAACAGACACAGAAACAGAGACAGGAACAGAAACAGAGACAGGGACCAGGGACAGAGACAGAAACAAAGACAGGGACAGGGACAGGAACAGAGACAGGAACAGAGACAGGGACAGGGGACATGGACAGAGACAGGGGACATGGACAGAGACAGAAACCGAGACAGAAACCGAGACAGGAACAGAGACAGGAAAAGAGACAGGAACAGAGACAGGAACAGAGACAGGGACAGAGACAGGGACAGAGACAGGGACAGAGACAGGGGACAGAGACAGGGGACAGAGACAGGGGACAGAGACAGGAACAGAGACAGGAACAGAGACGGGAACAGAGACAGAAACAGAGACAGGAACAGAGACAGGGGACAGAGACAGGAACAGAGAAAGGGAACAGAGACAGGGACAGAGACAGGAAACGAGACAGGAACAGAGACAGGAACAGAGACAGAAAGAGACAGGAACAGATACAGGAACAGAGACAGGGACAGAGACAGGGGACAGAGACAGGAACAGAGAAAGGGAACAGAGACAGGAACAGAGACAGGGACAGAGACAGGAAACGAGACAGGAACAGAGACAGGAACAGAGAAAGGGAACAGAGACAGGAACAGAGACAGGAACAGAGACAGAAACAGAGACAGGAACAGAGACAGGGACAGAAACAGGAACAGAAACAGAGACAGGAACAGACACAGAAACAGAGACAGAAACAAAGACAGGGACAGGAACAGAGACAGGAACAGAGACAGGAACCGAGACAGGGACAGGGGACATGGACAGAGACAGGGGACATGGACAGAGACAGAAACCGAGACAGGAACAGAGACAGGAAAAGAGACAGGAACAGAGACAGGGGACAGGGACAAAGTCAGAAACCAAAACAGGGACAGAGACAGAAACCGAGACAGAGAACGAGACAGCAACGGGTGTGGCTGAAATAGTCGACTCCAACTGAAGGGGTTCAACATACTTTTGTATATACAGTGCATTTGGAAAGTATTCAGACCCCTTCATTTTTTCCACATGTTGGTACATTACAGCCTTATTCTAAAATATATATATTTTTATCTACACAAAATACACAATTCAGAAAATACACAATACACAACAGAGACACACACACACACACACACAGGTATCTACCTGTACATTATCCTTGTGTTGGTTCTTGTGTTGGGTCATGTGACAGTCCAGTTGTGTACGGTAGGTGAAAGTATAGCTGCACTGGGAGCAACTGAAGTTGTCCTCGCTCTTCTCGTGCCGTAGCTTGATGTGGTCCTTCAGGGCCGTGCAGCGCTTGTAGCCCCGCGAGCAGTACGGACAGGTCAGGAGCTGGGAGAGGGTGTCTGGCGTGCCTGGGACAGAGGGGGGGAATTCATATCCTATGACAGAAGATATACGTATTGGTGCCTCAAACTCAGAAGCTCTATAAGGGTCTTGATTATGAGGGTCTCAGAATACTTTCCAAATGGCACCCTATTCCCTAAATAGTGCACTACTTTTTATGCGCCCTGGTCCAAAGTAATGCATTACTGTCACGACTTCCGCCGAAGTCAGTCCCTCTCCTTGTTCGGGCGGCGTTCGACCGTCGACGTCACCGGTCTTCTAGCCATCGCCGATCCACTTTTCATTTTCTTGGTTTCAATTCCCCAATTACATGTTCATTATTTACTGTTTTCCCCATGTTTGTGTGCGTAATTGTTCCTATGGATGTCAGTCCAGTTGGTGGGCTTGGTATTTTGTTTCTACTTTGTAGATTTGGAGGCAACTACGTTGTGTTGCTCATCTCTGCTATCCTGCGCCTGACTCTTATTGCACTACTACACCAAGCCTTCTGACAATTACATAGGGAATAGGGTGCCATTTGGGACGCAGCCAAAGACAGCAACAGTATGAGGGTCTCAATAAGTGTTGAGTTGTAAAAGGTGCAGTGATGTAGCCTACCGGTCTTCTCTGGGACGCCTCTCTCAGGCGAGCTTTTCTGTTTGCCGTCCGGAGCCTTGGGGTAGACAACCGCCGTGTCTCCCTGCTGGAGCATCCCCTCTACCAGAGCATCCTTACCCCCCTCCTCTTCCTCCTCCTCCTCATCCTCCTCTTCTGAGCCACACTCCTTCACTGCAACACAGGAACACAAACGGTTTACAATTACATGACATGTAAAAACACGTTTTTGGTGGAGTTACAATCTTGAATATGAATGTATAAGAACTCTATTTACATAAAATATGTGTTGACAGGTATGTGGACTAAAATGTCACAGCAGTCAATAGCTGAACACCATGAACGCTCTAAAACGATTTCTGATCTGGAATGTAGACTGTGCGTAGCCCTGTGCACACATTCCTTCCCTGAGGAGATGACAGACACTCTTTCCGTGTGCAGTGTGCAAGTAGACAGCTGGAGGGCGCCACAGGGCCTATGACCTCAACCAGCCTTCATAACCAGCCTTCCCTTCACACAGCCATGAGTACAGACTACAGTACATTACAGTACAAGTCCCTGGGACAAGATCTCTCTCTCTCTCTCTCTCTCTCTCTCTCTCTCTCTCTCTCTCTCTCTCTCTCTCTCTCTCTCTCTCTCTCTCTCTCTCTCTCTCTATTCTCTCTCTGTGTGTGTGTGTGAGAGAAACACACACAGCACATGGGATACCAATTCACGAAAGCAGTGCCCCAACTCAAGTCAAGTTAATTTGTTATATGCACAGGTTACAAATGGTCCACAGTACAATGGAATGCTGAATTGTTGTGGAGAATAGGCCAATCACGAGGTAGGAGACGGGAGTACAGGTTAGTGTGCAGTTTACTGAATTGGGCAACAACTCAAGACAATAATGTGTGCTGTCCAGTAGCTATGGTAACATCCAGTAGGCGCATGGTGATCTGAGGCTTGTGTGCGGCTGCTCGGCCATGAACACGGTAGTGAGTGTTGCAACTGAGGACAGACGATTTTTATGTGCTTTGCATTACAGCACTCGCCAGTCCCATTCTGTGAGGTTGTGTGGACTACCACTTCACGGCCGAGCTGTTGTTGCTCCTAGACGTTTCAACTTCACAATAACAGCACTTACAGCTGACCGGGGAAGCTCTCGCAGGGTAGACATCTGATGAACTAACTTGTTGTAAAAAGGTGGCATCCTATGATGGTGCCACGTTGAAAGTCACTGAGCTCTTCAGTAAAGCCATTCTACTGACAATGTTTGTCAATTGAGATTGCACGGCCTTATGCTCAATTTTATACACCTAGCAGCAACGGGTGTGGCTGAAATAGTCGACTCCAACTGAAGGGGTTCAACATACTTTTGTATATACAGTGCATTTGGAAAGTATTCAGACCCCTTCATTTTTTCCACATGTTGGTACATTACAGCCTTATTCCAAAATATATATATTTTTATCTACACAAAATACACAAAGCAAAAAGACAACAAAGCAAATTATAAATATTGTTATTCTGTTCAACACCTCCTGTCTGAATATTGGACTCCTCACCAATAAGAGAGAGAACCCCAGGACAGCAACACAATTACACCCAACCAAATCATGAGAAAACAAAAAGATCATTCTTTCCAATGTGTCAAGTAATTAACAAAAAAAACAGAGCAAACTAGAATGCTATTTGGCCCTAAACAGAGAGTACACAGTGGCAGAATACCTGACCACTGTGACTGACCCAAACTTAAGGAAAGCCTTGACTATGTACAGAGCATAGCTTTGCTATTGAGAAAGGCTGTTGTA
>CM059788.1:38446908-38484408 GCA_030435695.1 Brachymystax lenok tsinlingensis
TGTGATGTGTGCTGTGTATGATGTGTGTTGTGTGTGATGTGTGTGGTGTGTGGTGTGTATGATGTGTGGTGTGTGGTGTGTGTGATGTGTGGTGTGTGTGATGTGTGGTGTGTGGTGTGTGTGATGTGTGGTGTGTGTGTGGTGTGTTGTGTGCTGTGTATGATGTGTGGTGTGTGTGATGTGTGTGGTGTGTGGTGTGTATGATGTGTGGTGTGTGGTGTGTGTGATGTGTGGTGTGTGTGATGTGTGGTGTGTGGTGTGTGTGGTGTGTGTGATGTGTGGTGTGTGATGTGATGTGTGATGTGTGGTGTGTGTGATGTGTGGTGTGTGGTGTGTGTGGTGTGTGGTGTGTGGTGTGTGTGGTGTGTGTGGTGTGTGTGGTGTGTGTGATGTGTGGTGTGTGATGTGATGTGTGATGTGTGGTGTGTGTGATGTGTGGTGTGTGGTGTGTGTGGTGTGTGGTGTGTGATGTGTGTGGTGTGTGGTGTGTGATGTGATGTGTGTGTGTGTGGTGTGTGTGGTGTGTGGTGTGTGGTGTGTGTGATGTGTGGTGTGTGGTGTGTGTGGTGTGTGTGGTGTGTGTGTGATGTGTGTGATGTGTGGTGTGTGTGTGTGTGTGTGTGACGTGTGGTGTGTGTGATGTGTGGTGTGTGTGATGTGTGATGTGTGTGTGTGTGTGATGTGTGGTGTGTGGTGTGTGATGTGATGTGTGTGTGTGGTGTGTGTGGTGTGTGTGATGTGTGGTGTGTGTGATGTGTGGTGTGTGTGATGTGTGTGTGTGTGATGTGTGGTGTGTGGTGTGTGATGTGATGTGTGTGTGTGGTGTGTGTGGTGTGTGTGATGTGTGGTGTGTGGTGTGTGTGGTGTGTGTGATGTGTGGTGTGTGGTGTGTGTGATGTGTGGTGTGTGTGGTGTGTGGTGTGTGATGTGATATGTGTGTGTGATGTGTGTGTGTGTGATGTGTGTGATGTGTGGTGTGTGTGATGTGTGGTGTGTGTGGTGTGTGTGGTGTGTGTGATGTGTGGTGTGTGGTGTGTGGTGTGTGGTGTGTGTGGTGTGTGTGGTGTGTGTGATGTGTGGTGTGTGTGATGTGTGGTGTATGTGGTGTGTGGTGTGTGTGGTGTGTGGTGTGTGTGGTGTGTGGTGTGTGATGTGATGTGTGTGTGTGTGGTGTGTGTGGTGTGTGGTGTGTGTGGTGTGTGTGTGTGTGGTGTGTGGTGTGTGATGTGATGTGTGTGTGTGTGGTGTGTGTGATGTGTGGTGTTAGAGCCGATTTGGACAGATTTGTATAAAGGACAGAACATACAGAGCTCCATGTACGTTTGTGTAAATATGATTAAATATTGTATATGTATATAATGTATATGATGAAATATTAGGTACGTACCTTTATGATTTATATTTACCTGATTGAGATGTATTTATTTGTTGTTAGTGTAACTTAGTTTCTGGCCCCCCCTCTTGCCCATTCATTGTACTGTGGTAAGTGTGTTAGGAAGTATGTTAGGAAGTATGTTAGGAAGTGTGTGAGGATAAAGGCAGGAAGTTGGGCCTTCAGGAAGAGTCCTAGCTAGACGTGGGAGCGGTATAGTTTTTTGACCATACAGACATACAAACAGATCATATTATGTATTTTTCCGTTTCAAGTAATATCTGCTTTAAGTTGATTGGAGAATAATTTTTGTTAGATACAAGAAGAATAAACCGTTTTTGTTGCACCATATCCCTGGATCTCAGTGAATGTTTTGGACGTTTGGAGAACTTGAGTGTGGACTGTGTGCGTACGAACAACCCCGCTTCATGCTAGGGCAGTGGCTATGGTAAAACGATAAGATCCCAGTGACAAGAGAGAACATTCCCACTCAGAAAGATCTCAAAAGGTGGCCATACCTGAAAGAGGTTCAGTTGAAGGAGATTGATGCCGATGTCGAACTCCTGATTGGTGTAAATGCTCCAAAAGCAATGGAACCCTGGCAAATCATAAATAGCCAAGGCAACGGACCGTATGCAGTGAAAACCCTCTTTGGATGGGTGATGAATGGTCCTCTTAACAATTGTACCTTGGCAGAAGAATTTAGGCGCCCTACGGTGATGGCCAATCGTATCACAATGGCTGACCTGGGGGTTCTACTTGTAAATCAGTATAACCATGACTTCCCTGAGAGCGAGTATGAAGAGAGAAGTGAGATGTCAGCTGAGGATCGAAAGTTTATGGAGATAGTATCAAGCTCCATAACCCTCAAAGACTGTCACTACTACTTACCGTTGCCCTTTCGCAACAAAGATGTAGTCCTGCCAAACAATCATGACATAGCAGAACAGCGGGCCCTAAATATTACCAGGAGGTTCAAGAAGGACGAAGGTTACGCTGCAGAGTACAAAGGCTTCATGGAAGAGATGATAACAAAAGGTTATGCCGAGAAGGTACCACAAGAACATCTCTCCAGAGAAAAGGGCAAGGTATGGTATATACCACACCATGGCGTTCACCATAAGCGCAAAGGAACAATACGAGTGGTGTTTGACTGTTCATCATCCTATAAAGGTACATCTCTCAACAGTGAACTCCTTCAAGGCCCTGACCTGGCAAACACGCTTATAGGAGTCTTGCTAAGATTTCGGCAAGAGCACATTGCCATGATGGCAGATATCGAAGGAATGTACCATCGATTCCTATGGTGGCCAGATGGTGATACTAACAAAAGATTGGAGGAGTACAGAATGACGGTACATCTTTTTGGTGCTATATCCTCTCCAAGTTGTGCAAACTTTGCACTGCGAAAGACTGCAGAAGACAACTGTGAGAGGTACGATGAAGAGGTGATTCAAACAGTCAAGTCCAACTTCTATGTTGATGACTGCCTCAAGTCAGTGGCCACAGAAGAACAAGCCATAGCTCTCTCAAAAAACCTCAGGGATGTGTGCTCTCAGGGTGGGTTCAAATTGACCAAGTGGGTCAGCAACAGCCGCGCCGTGCTGGCTTCTATCCTGATGAACACAAAGCCAAGCAGATAAAGAACTGGACCTGGACAGAGAGAAGCTGCCTGTTGAAAGGGCACTTGGAATCCGATGGAACATTGAAAGTGATGCGTTTCCGAGTCACTGTCAAGAACAGACCCCTTACAAGAAGAGGTATTCTCTCAACTGTTAGCTCTATTTATGATCCATTAGGTTTCCTCGCCCCATTCGTATTAAAGGCTAAGCAAATTCTTCAAGCTCTCTGCAAGCTAAAGTGTGGATGGGATGAAGTCATCCCCGAAGAACACTCTACTTCATGGAAGAGATGGCTCTCAGAACTGGACCAACTGTCCAGATTCCAGATTGACAGGTGTATGATGCCTGAGAACTTTGGTCAAGTCAAGACTGCACAGCTGCATCACTTCGGTGACGCAAGTGAACAAGGTTATGGCACGGCAAGCTACCTAAGGTTCACAAATGGTATGGAAAAGGTCCACATCGCATTCATACTGGGGAAAGCAAGAGTGACTCCACTCAAGCAGATGACGATCCCCAGACTGGAACTTGCCGCAGCAACATTGGCAGTGCGAGTGGACAGGATGTTAAGGTTGGAGCTCCAGATTGAACTTGAGGAGTCAACTTTCTGGACAGACAGCCAGTCTGTCCTAAAATACATCCGCAACGATACCAAGAGATTCCATACCTTCGTGGCTAATAGGGTTGCTGTGATCCGTGACCTATCGAAAGCAAAACAATGGAGGTATTTGAACTCCAAACACAACCCAGCCGACGATGCTTCAAGAGGATTACATGTTGAAACTTTCCTGAACTTGAAGAGATGGCGCAAAGGACCAGAATTCCTGGAGAAAGAAGAAATGCAATGGCCGAAAGTCCCAGAGGAGCTCGGCTCCATCCCTCCGGATGATCCAGAGGTGAGAAAAGACATAATCGTAAACAGTACAAGTGTGGAAGAAAAGAGTCCGACCAGCAAGCTGATTGAGTACTATTCAACATGGAACAGCTTGAAGAAAGCAGTTGCCTGGATGCTGAAACTGAAGAGACTTCTTCGACAGTTAAGCCAGAAAAGGAAAGTTCTCACACAAACTGATCCAGGATTCGATCAGAGTTTAACAAACTCACTGAAGGAACAAATTGACAAGTTCAAACTGACGTTTGGAAAGGAAAATCTGTCTGTGGATGACCTAGATGAAGCAGAAAAGGTCATTATTCAATTTGAGCAACGACAGCACTTTAAACAAGAAATTGCACTCGTTGTGAAAGGAAAACAATGTGCCAAGAGAAGTGGCTCAATCTGTAAGCTTGATCCAATTGTTGACAATGGCATTCTGAGAGTAGGAGGAAGGTTAAGCAAAGCTGCTATGCCTCACGGAACTAAAGAATCCTATGATCCTGCCCAAAGACTCCTACATCTCCAGACTGATCTTACTCCACATCCATGAGCAGGTTGGCCACTCTGGGAGAGGTCACATGCTTTCTAGACTTCGCCAGCGATATTGGATACCCTGTGCCAACTCCTTAGCAAGGAAGATCCTTAAGAGCTGTGTGTTCTGCAGGCGGATGCAAGCTAGAGCTGGAGAACAGAAGATGGCCGACCTGCCACAAGATCGGGTGTCACCTGATTTGCCGCCTTTCACCCATGTGGGCATAGATTATTTTGGCCCCATAGAGGTGAAGCGAGGCCGCGTTCATGTGAAGCGGTATGGTGTGATCTTTACTTGCCTTGTGAGTCGGGCTGTCCATCTAGAAGTTGCTAGTTATCTGGATACAGATTCCTGCATCAATGCCCTGCGCAGGTTCATCTGTCGAAGGGGCCCAGTAACAAGTATCAGAACAGACAATGGCACCAACTTTGTTGGAGCACACCGAGAGCTAGGAGAAGCTCTGAAAGAGCTGGATCACAACAAGATTCAAAATGAATTACTGAAGGAAGGAGTGACATGGTCATTCAACCCTCCCTCTGGAGCCCACCATGGGGGGGTATGGGAGAGGTTGATCCGACTGGTAAAAAAGATCCTCTATTCAGTCCTTAAAGAGCAAGTACTGGATGATGAGGCTTTGCAGACAGCCTTGTGTGAAGTTGAGGCGATTATGAATGACAGACCAATCACAACAGTAACAAATGACCCTAATGATCTAGAACCCTGACTCCGAACCATCTGCTTAATCTGAAAGCAAAGCCAGTCCTGCCACCAGGACTATTCCAGAAGAAGTGACCTATACTCACGAAGGAGATGGAAGCAAGTACAATATATCACTGACCTCTTCTGGAAGAGATGGATCAGGGAGTATCTTCCACTTATGCAGGAGCGGAACAAGTGGAACAAAACTAAGAGAAACTTCAGTCCTGGTGACCTTGTTGTCATAGTCGATGACACCGCCCCAAGGAACTCTTGGCTAATGGGGCGTGTGGTGGAGGCTTTGCCAGGGGCTAATGGTCTTGTCCGGAGCGTCATGGTTAAGACCAAGACCAACGTCCTACAGAGACCTATCAATAAACTCTGTCTGCTCCTTGAGGCGGCAGAGTGAGACACACTGATACATACATACACAGTGCTCCATCTTTGAATCACGTGCACCTCTGATTCCTTGATGTCGTACTCTTACATTATTTTTCGTAGTCATACATTTCTGAACGTCAAACTTTTTACATTTTTGGAAGTTGAACACCTGAACTCCGACTGAGATCTATGGACTCTTATCCTATATGGGACCTTGTATATTTGTATATAGCTATGAACTGTAATAGTGCTCTGGTATAGAATGTTTTGTGTATTGGCTCTATGTTTGAATATTAAGTAATTGTTGTGCATTCAGCGCAGTTAACAATTAGGGGCCGGTATGTTAGAGCCGATTTGGACAGATTTGTATAAAGGACAGAACATACAGAGCTCCATGTACGTTTGTGTAAATATGATTAAATATTGTATATGTATATAATGTATATGATGAAATATTAGGTACGTACCTTTATGATTTATATTTACCTGATTGAGATGTATTTATTTGTTGTTAGTGTAACTTAGTTTCTGGCCCCCCCTCTTGCCCATTTATTGTACTGTGGGAAGTATGTTAGGAAGTGTGTGAGGATAAAGGCAGGAAGTTGGGCCTTCAGGAAGAGTCCTAGCTAGACGTGGGAGCGGTATAGTTTTTTGACCATACAGACATACAAACAGATCATATTATGTATTTTTCCGTTTCAAGTAATATCTGCTTTAAGTTGATTGGAGAATAATTTTTGTTAGATACAAGAAGAATAAACCGTTTTTGTTGCACCATATCCCTGGATCTCAGTGAATGTTTTGGACGTTTGGAGAACTTGAGTGTGGACTGTGTGCGTACGAACAACCCCACTTCATGCTAGGGCAGTGGCTATGGTAAAACGAAAGGAAGCCACTACATGGTGTGTGTGGTGTGTGATGTGGTGTGTGTGTGTGGTGTGTGTGATGTGTGTGTGTGTGTGACGTGTGTGGTGTGTGTGATGTGTGTGTGTGTGTGACGTGTGTGGTGTGTGTGATGTGTGGTGTGATGTGTGTGTGATTTGTGTGGTGTGTGATGTGATGTGTGTGGTGTGTGAGATGTGTGGTGTGTAATGTGGTGTGTGTGTGTGATGTATGTGTGTGTGATGTGTGGTGTGTGTGATGTGCTGTGTGTGTGTGTGATGTGGTGTGTGATGTGTGTGAGATGTGTGTGTGGTGTGTGTGATGTGTGTGTGATGTGTGGTGTTTGTGGTGTGTGGTATGTGTGATGTGTGTGTGGTATGTGTGTGTGGTATGTGTGTGATGTGTGTGGTGTGTGTGATGTGTGTGATTTGTGGTGTGTGATTTGTGCTATGTGTGGTGTGTGTGTGATGTGTGGTGTGTGTGATGTATGTGTGGTGTGAGGTGTGTGTGTAATGTGACCTGTGGTGTGTGTGTAATGTGACCTGTGATGTGTGTGGTGTGTGTGATGTGTGTGGTGTGTGTGAGATGTGTGTAATGTGACGTGTGATGTGTGTGCGGTGTGTGTGTAATGTGACGTGTGTGTGGTGTGTGATGTGATGTATGCGTGTGGTGTGTGGGGTGTGTGTTTGTGGTGTGTGGGGTGTGTGTTTGTGGGGTGTGTGGTGTGTGTTTGTGGGGTGTGTGATGTATGCGTGTGATGTGTGGTGTTTGTGGTGTGTGCGGTGTGTGATGTGTGTGGTGTGGTGTGTGGTGTGTGTGGTGTGTGTTTGTGGTGTGTGTGGTGTGTGTGATTTGTGGTGTGTGATTTGTGCTGTGTGTGTGTGTGTGTAATGTGACGTGTGATGTGTGATGTATGTGTGGTGTGTGTGATGTGTGTGTGTGTGTGTGTGTGTGTAATGTGACGTGTGTGTGTGGTGTGTGTGGTGTGTGTTTGTGGTGTGTGTGATGTATGCGTGTGATGTGTGGTGTTTGTGGTGTGTGCGGTGTGTGATGTATGTGTGGTGTGGTGTGTGTGTGTGTGGTGTGTGATGTGATGTATGCGTGTGGTGTGTGCGGTGTGTGATGTGTGGTATGTGTGTGATGTGTGTGATGTGTGTGTGATGTGTGGTGTGTGTGTGTGATGTGTGATTTGTGCTGTGTGTGTGTGATGTATGTGTGGTGTGTGTAATGTGACGTGTGATGTGTGTGCGGTGTGTGATGTATGTGTGGTGTGTGGTGTGTGTGTGTGTGTTGTGTGATGTGATGTATGCGTGTGGTGTGTGCGGTGTGTGTTTGTGGTGTGTGCGGTGTGTGTTTGTGGTGTGTGCGGTGTGTGTTTGTGGTGTGTGCGGTGTGTGTGTGTGATGTGTGATGTGATGTATGCGTGTGGTGTGTGGTATGTGTGTGATGTGTGTGTGTGTGTGTGGTGTGGTGTGTGGTATGTGTGTAGTGTGACGTGTGTGTGATGTGTGGTGTGCGCGGTGTGGTATGTGTGTGATGTGTTTGTGGTGTGTGTGGTGTGTGTGATTTGTGGTGTGTGATTTGTGCTGTGGTGTGTGTGTGTGGTGTGTGTGTGTGGTGTGTGTGATTTGTGGTGTGATTTGTGCTGTGTGTGGTGTGTGTGTGATGTGTGGTGTGTGATGTATGTGTGGTGTGAGGTGTGTGTGTGTGTGTAGTGTGGTGTGTGTGATGTGTGTGGTGTGTGTGTGATGTGTGGTGGTTGATGTGTGTGGTGTGTGGTGTGTGATGTGTGATGTATGCGTGTGGTGTTTGTGATGTGGTGTGTGCGGTGTGTGCAGTGTGTGTGATGTGCGGTGTGTGTGATGTGTGTGTGGTGTGTTTGATGTGTGGTGTTTGGTGTGTGGTGTGTGATGTATGCGTGTGGTGTTTGTGATGTGTGTGGTGTTTGTGATGTGTGTGTGGTGTGTGTGTGTGATGTGTGTGTGTGTGATGTGTGTGATGTGGGGTGTGTGTGATGTGGTGTGTGATGTGATGTGTGCGGTGTGTGTGATGTGTGTTGTGTGATTGTGGTGTGTGTGGTGTGTGTGTTGTGTGATTGTGGTGTGTGGTGTGATGTGTGTGTGATGTGTGTGATTTTTGGTGTGTGTGGTGTGATGTGTGGTGTGTGTGTGATGTGTGTGTGTGTGATGTAATGTGCGATGTGTGTGTGTGATTTTGGTGTGTGTGTGTGGTGTGATGTGTGGTGTGTGTGATGTGTGGTGTGTCTGATGTGTGATTTGATGTGTGATGTGATGTGAGGTGTGTGTGATGTGAGGTGTGGTGTGTGTGTGATGTGTGTGATTTTTGGTGTGTGGTGTGTCTGGTGTGTGATTTGGTGTGTGTGTGTGATGTGTGGTGTGTGTGGTGTGTGTGATTTTTGGTGTGTGTGCGGTGTGATGTGGTGTGTGTGTGGTGTGTCTGGTGTGTGATTTGATGTGTGTGGTGTGTGTGTGATGTGTGGTGTGTGTATGTGAGGTGTGTGTGGTGTGTGATGTGAGGTGTGTGTGGTGTGTGGTGTGAGGTGTGTGTTGTGATGTGTTAGTGTGTGTGTGTGGTGTGTGTTGTGTGTGAGGTGTGTGTGTGGTGTGTGTATGTGTGGTGTGTGATGTGATGTGATGTGTGTGGTGTGAGGTGTGTGTGGTGTGTGTGATGTGGTGTGATGCGTGGTGTGTGTGTGATGTGTGGTGTGATGTGACGTGTGATGTGTGTGTGGTGTGTGTGTGTGTGGTGTGATGTGTTGGTGTGATGTGTGTGTGAGATGTGAGGTGTGTGTGATGTGAGGTGTGGTGTGTGGTGTATGTGTGAGGTGTGTGTGTGATGTGAGGTGTGTGTGATGTGAGGTGTGTGTGTATGTGAGGTGTGTGTGTGGTGTGTGTGTGTGTGTGTGTGGTGTGTGTGTGTGTATGTGTGGTGTGAGGTGTGTGTGGTGTGTGTGATGTGGTGTGATGCGTGGTGTGTGTGTGATGTGTGGTGTGATGTGTGTGTGTGTGATGTAATGTGCGATTGTGTGTGATTTTTGGTGTGTGTGGTGTGATGTGGTGTGTGTGTGGTGTGATATGTGTGTGTGATGTGAGGTGTGTGTGTGTGGTGTGTGTGTGGTGTGTCTGGTGTGTAATTTGATGTGTGTGTGATGTGTGTGTGTGTGTGGTGTGAGCTGTGTGTGTTGTGTGTGAGGTGTGTGTGTGGTGTGTGTGATGTGCTGTGTGTGTGATGTGTGTGATGTGAGGTGTGTGTATGTGAGGTGTGTGTGTGATGTGACGTGTGTGTGAGGTGTGTGTGTGATGTGACGTGTGTTGTGTGTGATGTGTGATGTGAGGTGTGTGGTGTGTGTGATGTGTGATCGTGGTGTGATGCGTGGTGTGTGTGTGTGTGTGTGATGTAGTGTGCGATTGTGTGGTGTGTGTGATTTTTGGTGTGTGTGGTGTGATGTTATGTGTGTGTGGTGTGTCTGGTGTGTAATTTGATGTGTGAGGTGTGTGGTGTGGTGTGTGTGTGTGTGTGTGTGTGTGGTGTATGTGTGTGATGTGAGGTGTGTGTGATGTGAGGTGTGTGTGATGTGAGGTGTGTGTGTTGTGTGTGCGATGTGCGGTGTGTGATGTGTGATTTTTGGTGTGTGTGATTTTTTGTGTGTGTGTGGTGTGTGATTTGTGGTGTGTGTGTGTGGTGTGTGTGTTTGGTGTGTGTGTGTGTGATGTGACGTGTGTGTGTGGTGTGGTGTGTGATGTGTGTGGTGTGTGTGTGTGGTGTGTGTGATTTTTTGGTGTGTGTGTTTTGTGATGTGTGTGGTGTTTGTGGTGTGTGGTATGTGATGTGGTGTGGTGTGTGTGTGTGATACGTGTGTGTTTAGTGTGTGGTGTGTGTTTAGTGTGTGGTGTGTGGTGTGATGTGAGGTGTGTGTGTGTGATGTGCGGTGTGTGTGATGTGCGGTGTGTGTGTGGTGTGTGTGATGTGACGTGTGATGTGTGTGGTGTGTGTTGTGTGTGATGTGAGGTGTGTGTGACGTGTGGTGTGTGTGATATGCGGTGTGTGATGTGTGTGATGGTGTGTGTGTGGTGTGTGTGATTTGTGTGGTGTGTGTGATGTGATGTGTGTGGTGTGTGTGATTTTTGGTGTGTGTGTGTGATGTGTGGTGTGTGTGTGGTGTGTGCGGTGTGTGTGATGTGGTGTGTGTGATTTGTGGTGTGTGGTGTGTGTGGTGTGTGATGTGACGTGTGTGGGTGTGGTGTGTGTGTGATGACGTGGGTGTGTGTGGTGTGTGTGATTTTGGTGTGTGCGGTGTGTGTGTGGTGTTTGTGGTGTGTGGTGTGCGGTGTGTGGTGTGTGAGATGTGTGGTGTGTAATGTGGTGTGTTTGTGTGATGTATGTGTGTGTGATGTGTGGTGTGTGTGATGTGCTGTGTGTGTGTGTGATGTGGTGTGTGATGTGTGTGAGATGTGTGTGTGGTGTGTGTGATGTGTGTGTGATGTGTGGTGTTTGTGGTGTGTGGTATGTGTGATGTGTGTGTGGTATGTGTGTGTGGTATGTGTGTGATGTGTGTGTGTGACGTGTGTGGTGTGTGTGATGTGTGGTGTGATGTGTGTGTGATTTGTGTGGTGTGTGATGTGATGTGTGTGGTGTGTGAGATGTGTGGTGTGTAATGTGGTGTGTGTGTGTGATGTATGTGTGTGTGATGTGTGGTGTGTGTGATGTGCTGTGTGTGTGTGTGATGTGGTGTGTGATGTGTGTGAGATGTGTGTGTGGTGTGTGTGATGTGTGTGTGATGTGTGGTGTTTGTGGTGTGTGGTATGTGTGATGTGTGTGTGGTATGTGTGTGTGGTATGTGTGTGATGTGTGTGGTGTGTGTGATGTGTGTGATTTGTGGTGTGTGATTTGTGCTATGTGTGGTGTGTGTGTGATGTGTGGTGTGTGTGATGTATGTGTGGTGTGAGGTGTGTGTGTTAGTGTGTGTGTAATGTGACCTGTGGTGTGTGTGTAATGTGACCTGTGATGTG
Source organism: Brachymystax lenok tsinlingensis (assembly GCA_030435695.1). NCBI lineage: Eukaryota > Metazoa > Chordata > Actinopteri > Salmoniformes > Salmonidae > Brachymystax > Brachymystax lenok. Next base: position 38,458,298 of record CM059788.1, read on the forward strand.
TGTGGTGTGTGTGATGTGTGTGGTGTGTGTGAGATGTGTGTAATGTGACGTGTGATGTGTGTGCGGTGTGTGTGTAATGTGACGTGTGTGTGGTGTGTGATGTGATGTATGCGTGTGGTGTGTGGGGTGTGTGTTTGTGGTGTGTGGGGTGTGTGTTTGTGGGGTGTGTGATGTATGCGTGTGATGTGTGGTGTTTGTGGTGTGTGTGCGATGTGCGGTGTGTGATGTGTGATTTTTGGTGTGTGTGATTTTTTGTGTGTGTGTGGTGTGTGATTTGTGGTGTGTGTGTGTGGTGTGTGTGTTTGGTGTGTGTGTGTGTGATGTGACGTGTGTGTGTGGTGTGGTGTGTGATGTGTGTGGTGTGTGTGTGTGGTGTGTGTGATTTTTTGGTGTGTGTGTTTTGTGATGTGTGTGGTGTTTGTGGTGTGTGGTATGTGATGTGGTGTGGTGTGTGTGTGTGTGATACGTGTGTGTTTAGTGTGTGGTGTGTGTTTAGTGTGTGGTGTGTGGTGTGATGTGAGGTGTGTGTGTGTGATGTGCGGTGTGTGTGATGTGCGGTGTGTGTGTGGTGTGTGTGATGTGACGTGTGATGTGTGTGGTGTGTGTTGTGTGTGATGTGAGGTGTGTGTGATGTGTGGTGTGTGTGATATGCGGTGTGTGATGTGTGTGATGGTGTGTGTGTGGTGTGTGTGATTTGTGTGGTGTGTGTGATGTGATGTGTGTGGTGTGTGTGATTTTTGGTGTGTGTGTGTGATGTGGTGTGTGTGTGGTGTGTGCGGTGTGTGTGATGTGGTGTGTGTGATTTGTGGTGTGTGGTGTGTGTGGTGTGTGATGTGACGTGTGTGGGTGTGGTGTGTGTGTGATGTGACGTGGGTGTGTGTGGTGTGTGTGATTTTTGGTGTGTGCGGTGTGTGTGTGGTGTTTGTGGTGTGTGGTGTGCGGTGTGTGGTGTGTGAGATGTGTGGTGTGTAATGTGGTGTGTGTGTGTGATGTATGTGTGTGTGATGTGTGGTGTGTGTGATGTGCTGTGTGTGTGTGTGATGTGGTGTGTGATGTTTGTGAGATGTGTGTGTGGTGTGTGTGATGTGTGTGTGATGTGTGGTGTTTGTGGTGTGTGGTATGTGTGATGTGTGTGTGGTATGTGTGTGTGGTATGTGTGTGATGTGTGTGTGTGTGTGACGTGTGTGGTGTGTGTGATGTGTGGTGTGATGTGTGTGTGATTTGTGTGGTGTGTGATGTGATGTGTGTGGTGTGTGAGATGTGTGGTGTGTAATGTGGTGTGTGTGTGTGATGTATGTGTGTGTGATGTGTGGTGTGTGTGATGTGCTGTGTGTGTGTGTGATGTGGTGTGTGATGTGTGTGAGATGTGTGTGTGGTGTGTGTGATGTGTGTGTGATGTGTGGTGTTTGTGGTGTGTGGTATGTGTGATGTGTGTGTGGTATGTGTGTGTGGTATGTGTGTGATGTGTGTGGTGTGTGTGATGTGTGTGATTTGTGGTGTGTGATTTGTGCTATGTGTGGTGTGTGTGTGATGTGTGGTGTGTGTGATGTATGTGTGGTGTGAGGTGTGTGTGTGTGTGTGTGTGTAATGTGACCTGTGGTGTGTGTGTAATGTGACCTGTGATGTGTGTGGTGTGTGTGATGTGTGTGGTGTGTGTGAGATGTGTGTAATGTGACGTGTGATGTGTGTGCTGTGTGTGTGTAATGTGACGTGTGTGTGGTGTGTGATGTGATGTATGCGTGTGGTGTGTGGGGTGTGTGTTTGTGGTGTGTGGGGTGTGTGTTTGTGGGGTGTGTGATGTATGCGTGTGATGTGTGGTGTTTGTGGTGTGTGCGGTGTGTGATGTGTGTGGTGTGGTGTGTGGTGTGTGTGGTGTGTGTTTGTGGTGTGTGTGGTGTGTGTGATTTGTGGTGTGTGATTTGTGCTGTGTGTGTGTGTGTGTAATGTGACGTGTGATGTGTGATGTATGTGTGGTGTGTGTGATGTGTGTGTGTGTGTGTGTGTGTGTAATGTGACGTGTGTGTGTGGTGTGTGTGGTGTGTGTTTGTGGTGTGTGTGATGTATGCGTGTGATGTGTGGTGTTTGTGGTGTGTGCGGTGTGTGATGTATGTGTGGTGTGGTGTGTGTGTGTGTGGTGTGTGATGTGATGTATGCGTGTGGTGTGTGCGGTGTGTGATGTGTGGTATGTGTGTGATGTGTGTGTGATGTGTGATTTGTGGTGTGTGATTTGTGCTGTGTGTGTGTGATGTATGTGTGGTGTGTGTAATGTGACGTGTGATGTGTGTGCTGTGTGTGATGTATGTGTGGTGTGTGGTGTGTGTGTGTGTGTTGTGTGATGTGATGTATGCGTGTGGTGTGTGCGGTGTGTGTTTGTGGTGTGTGCGGTGTGTGTTTGTGGTGTGTGCGGTGTGTGTTTGTGGTGTGTGCGGTGTGTGTGTGTGATGTGTGATGTGATGTATGCGTGTGGTGTGTGGTATGTGTGTGATGTGTGTGTGTGTGTGTGTGGTGTGGTGTGTGGTATGTGTGTAATGTGACGTGTGTGTGATGTGTGGTGTGCGTGTGGTGTGTGCGGTGTGGTATGTGTGTGATGTGTTTGTGGTGTGTGTGGTGTGTGTGATTTGTGGTGTGTGATTTGTGCTGTGGTGTGTGTGGTGTGTGTGTGTGGTGTGTGTGATTTGTGGTGTGATTTGTGCTGTGTGTGGTGTGTGTGTGATGTGTGGTGTGTGATGTATGTGTGGTGTGAGGTGTGTGTGTGTGTGTAGTGTGGTGTGTGTGATGTGTGTGGTGTGTGTGTGATGTGTGGTGGTTGATGTGTGTGGTGTGTGGTGTGTGATGTGTGATGTATGCGTGTGGTGTTTGTTATGTGGTGTGTGCGGTGTGTGCAGTGTGTGTGATGTGCTGTGTGTGTGATGTGTGTGTGGTGTGTTTGATGTGTGGTGTTTGGTGTGTGGTGTGTGATGTATGCGTGTGGTGTTTGTGATGTGTGTGGTGTTTGTGATGTGTGTGTGGTGTGTGTGTGTGATGTGTGTGTGTGTGATGTGTGTGATGTGGGGTGTGTGTGATGTGGTGTGTGATGTGATGTGTGCTGTGTGTGTGATGTGTGTTGTGTGATTGTGGTGTGTGTGGTGTGTGTGTTGTGTGATTGTGGTGTGTGGTGTGATGTGTGTGTGATGTGTGTGATTTTTGGTGTGTGTGGTGTGATGTGTGGTGTGTGTGTGATGTGTGTGTGTGTGATGTAATGTGCGATGTGTGTGTGTGATTTTTGTGTGTGTGTGGTGTGATGTGTGGTGTGTGTGATGTGTGGTGTGTCTGATGTGTGATTTGATGTGTGATGTGATGTGAGGTGTGTGTGATGTGAGGTGTGGTGTGTGTGTGATGTGTGTGATTTTGGTGTGTGGTGTGTCTGGTGTGTGATTTGGTGTGTGTGTGTGATGTGTGGTGTGTGTGGTGTGTGTGATTTTTGGTGTGTGTGCGGTGTGATGTGGTGTGTGTGTGGTGTGTCTGGTGTGTGATTTGATGTGTGTGGTGTGTGTGTGATGTGTGGTGTGTGTATGTGAGGTGTGTGTGGTGTGTGATGTGAGGTGTGTGTGGTGTGTGGTGTGAGGTGTGTGTTGTGATGTGTTAGTGTGTGTGTGTGTGTGTGTTGTGTGTGAGGTGTGTGTGTGGTGTGTGTATGTGTGGTGTGTGATGTGATGTGATGTGTGTGGTGTGAGGTGTGTGTGGTGTGTGTGATGTGGTGTGATGCGTGTGGTGTGTGTGATGTGTGGTGTGATGTGACGTGTGATGTGTGTGTGGTGTGTGTGTGTGTGGTGTGATGTGTTGGTGTGATGTGTGTGTGAGATGTGAGGTGTGTGTGATGTGAGGTGTGGTGTGTGGTGTATGTGTGAGGTGTGTGTGTGATGTGAGGTGTGTGTGATGTGAGGTGTGTGTGTATGTGAGGTGTGTGTGTGGTGTGTGTGTGTGTGTGTGTGTGTGTGTGGTGTGTGTGTGTGTATGTGTGGTGTGAGGTGTGTGTGGTGTGTGTGATGTGGTGTGATGCGTGGTGTGTGTGTGATGTGTGGTGTGATGTGTGTGTGTGTGATGTAATGTGCGATTGTGTGTGATTTTTGGTGTGTGTGGTGTGATGTGGTGTGTGTGTGGTGTGATATGTGTGTGTGATGTGAGGTGTGTGTGTGTGGTGTGTGTGTGGTGTGTCTGGTGTGTAATTTGATGTGTGTGTGATGTGTGTGTGTGTGTGGTGTATGTGTGAGGTGTGTGTGATGTGAGGTGTGTGTGATGTGAGGTGTGTGTGTTGTGTGTGAGGTGTGTGTGTGGTGTGTGTGATGTGCGGTGTGTGTGATGTGTGTGATGTGAGGTGTGTGTATGTGAGGTGTGTGTGTGATGTGACGTGTGTGTGAGGTGTGTGTGTGATGTGACGTGTGTTGTGTGTGATGTGTGATGTGTGAGGTGTGTGTGGTGTGTGTGATGTGTGATGCGTGGTGTGATGCGTGGTGTGTGTGTGTGTGTGTGATGTAGTGTGCGATTGTGTGGTGTGTGTGATTTTTGGTGTGTGTGGTGTGATGTTATGTGTGTGTGGTGTGTCTGGTGTGTAATTTGATGTGTGAGGTGTGTGGTGTGGTGTGTGTGTGTGTGTGTGTGTGGTGTATGTGTGTGATGTGAGGTGTGTGTGATGTGAGGTGTGTGTGATGTGAGGTGTGTGTGTTGTGTGTGCGATGTGCGGTGTGTGATGTGTGATTTTTGGTGTGTGTGATTTTTTGTGTGTGTGTGGTGTGTGATTTGTGGTGTGTGTGTGTGTGTGTGTGTGTGTGTGTGTGTGTGTGTGTGATGTGTGTGTGTGGTGTGGTGTGTGATGTGTGTGGTGTGTGTGTGGTGTGTGTGATTTTTTGGTGTGTGTGTTTTGTGATGTGTGTGGTGTTTGTGGTGTGTGGTATGTGATGTGGTGTGGTGTGTGTGTGTGTGATACGTGTGTGTTTAGTGTGTGGTGTGTGTTTAGTGTGTGGTGTGTGGTGTGATGTGAGGTGTGTGTGTGTGATGTGCGGTGTGTGTGATGTGAGGTGTGTGTGTGGTGTGTGTGATGTGACGTGTGATGTGTGTGGTGTGTGTTGTGTGTGATGTGAGGTGTGTGTGACGTGTGGTGTGTGTGATATGCGGTGTGTGATGTGTGTGATGGTGTGTGTGTGGTGTGTGTGATTTGTGTGGTGTGTGTGATGTGATGTGTGTGGTGTGTGTGATTTTTGGTGTGTGTGTGTGATGTGTGGTGTGTGTGTGGTGTGTGCGGTGTGTGTGATGTGGTGTGTGTGATTTGTGGTGTGTGGTGTGTGTGGTGTGTGATGTGACGTGTGTGGGTGTGGTGTGTGTGTGATGTGTGTGTGATGTGATGTGGGTGTGTGTGGTGTGTGTGATTTTTGGTGTGTGTGGTGTTTGTGGTGTGTGGTGTGCGGTGTGTGTGATGTGAGGTGTGTGTGTGTGGTGTGTGTGTGATGGGTGTGTGTGATTTTTGGTGTGTGTGTTGTGTGGTGTGTGTGATTTTTGGTGTGTGTGTTGTGTGATGTGTGCTGTGTGTGCGTTGTGTGTGTGGTGTGTTTGGTGTGTGGTGTGTGTGTGATGTGACGTGTGATGTGTGTGGTGATGTGTGTGATGTGAGGTGTGTTTGATGTGTGGTGTGTGTGTAATGTGACGTGTGATGTGTGTTTGTGTGATATGCGGTGTGTGTGATGTGTGTGAGGTGTGGTGTGTGTGATGTGTGGTGTGTGTGATTTGTGTGTGGTGTGTGTGGTGTGATGTGTGTGGTGTGTGTGATTTTTGGTGGGTGTGTGGTGTTTGTGTGGTGTGATGTGTGTGTGTGTGTGTGTGTGATTTTTGGTGTGTGGTGTTTGTGGTGTGTTGTGTGGTGTGTGTGGTGTGGCGTGTGTGATGTGTGGTGTGTGTGTAATGTGACGTGTGGTGTGTGGTGTGTGTGTGTGTGGTGTGATGTGTGTGGTGTGTGTGATTTTTGGTGTGTGTGTGTGGTGTGAGGTGTGATGTGTGGTGTGTGTGATTTGTGTGTGCGATGTGTGTGTGTGTGATGTGTGGTGTGTGTGGTGTGATGTGTGTGTGTGTGTGTGTGTGATTTTTGGTGTGTTGTGTGGGGTGTGGTGTGATGTATGGTGTGTGGTGTGTGTGTGTGTGTGTGTGTGTAATGTGACGTGTGGTGTGTGTGTGTGTGGTGTGATGTGTGTGGTGTGTGTGATTTTTGGTGTGTGTGGTGTTTGTTGTGTGGGGTGTGATGTGTGGCGTGTGTGATGTGTGTGTGGTGTGAGGTGTGTGATGTGTGTGTGTAATGTGACGTGTGTGGTGTGTGTGTGTGTGTGTGTGTGTGTGTGTTTGATGTGTGTGTGTGTGTTTGATGTGTGTGGTGTGCGGTGTGTGTGATGTGTGGTGTGCTGTGTGTGTGATGTGTGGTGTGAGGTGTGTGTGGTGTGTGTGATTTTTGGTGTGTGTGTTGTGTGCGGTGTGTGGTGTGTGTGTGTGGTGTGTGGTGTTTGTGTGGTGTGTGTGATGTGTGTGGTGTGCGGTGTGTGTGATGTGTGTGTGGTGTGTGATGTGTGGTGTGTGTTTGACCTGAGGACGTACTGTCTGGTACACAGCTTTGTTCTTCCCCCATCACCACACCCGTCCCCCACTTCCTCTAATTGGCACCACATACTTCTCAACAGGCTTCCAAATCTGATAGAATCCACCCCCCTTGCCATGGATGGGTTAGGATAGGTCACTGGATTCTTAGCATGACTGACAGTCAATTAGAGACACATTTCACAGTCTGAAGAGAAGAGCTCTTATTGGTTTCCTCTGCCAGCTAGTGGAGCCGAAACCATCGCTACGACGACTGAACACTTCTGCAGACAGCTAAAGCATTGCCACAGGAATTAAGTATTTTAAACGGTGCCAGGACCTGTGCCAGCAGACCCCGCCACTTCCTGTTTAGAGAAGCCCAATAAGGGACCGGTGCAGACTGAGAGAACCATATCATTAGACTAGAGTAGAATGAGTAGAATTAGAATCTCCATTCACCAGTCAAATTGCCATGGTCAGAGGTTCGGCCGATTCTACTCATTATATTTCTAAGGGCTCTGCTGCTGAAGGCCCTCTCACAACAAGAGGGGAGGAGCCCAGGCTACAGGACTCCTGCTAACCCTGAAGTTTAACTCAACCATTTCACTTCCCATGACCTCATGCTTTCCCAGCACTCCAAAACAATCCTACCTCTCTCTCTGCCTCTCGCTCTGCCTCTCGCTCTGCCTCTCGCTCTGCCTCTCGCTCTGCCTCTCGCTCTGCCTCTCGCTCTACCTCTCGCTCTACCTCTACCTCTCTCTCTACCTCTCGCTCTACCTCTAGCTCTCTCTCTGTCTCTCTCTCTGCCTCTCGCTCTACCTCTAGCTCTCTCTCTGTCTCTCTCTCTGCCTCTCGCTCTACCTCTAGCTCTCTCTCTGCCTCTCGCTCTACCTCTAGCTCTCTCTCTGCCTCTCTCTCTACCTCTCTCTCTACCTCTACCTCTAGCTCTCTCTCTGCCTCTCTCTCTGCCTCTCTCTCTGCCTCTCTCTCTGCCTCTCTCTCTGCCTCTCGCTCTACCTCTCGCTCTCTCTCTACCTCTCTTTTACTCTCTTCCTATTAATGATGTGGTTTGATCTCTGTGATTCATCAGACTTTAGTAATTACCATTGAAAGCCCCATATGACGGGAAAGCAGTCAGAGCCTCAATGGAACAGGCAGATGTTCCATATCAGTGAGGAGTAAAAACAGGAAATCATCAGACCTGGGTTCTAATACTATTGGCACCAATAGAATAGTTGAAAAGGTGAGAACCCAACCCGCCTGCCACTCCAGGCAGGCTAGAACAAACACTCAAAGTATTTGAAAGATTTCAAGCTGTATGCAGCAGGAGATCAATGGGTTGAGACAGAGATGGAGAGAGAGATCTGGATAGATAGAGAGAGAGAGAGCGCGATAGGGAGAGAGGAAGAGAGGGAGTGTGTGACTGTGTGTGTGTGCGTGCGTCCGTCTGCGCGTGTCAGTGATTTAACAGCTGCCTAAAGCTCCACTGACCATGACCTTAACTTTCTGTTTCTTAACATCAGACCCCAAGCAGCCTCCTGTCCAGGGCCCACAGGGACCACAGAACCAGAATAGGGTGCTATTTGGAACACAGGCGCTAACTTCAGTGTGTAACAATCACTGGTCTCTAGTGTCTGAATAGCTATACATGACTAATGACAATGTGTTGATCTCTGGAGCTTTGGGAGAAAAGGCAGGTGATGACAGACATTAATTACCTACAAAAGGTACTGTGTTGTACAATTGGCAAATTTAATTGAAGAAAGTTATGTTGTTTGACAAGCTCGTTCATTAACAGAATTAAACATCAACTCAAACCGCCCACGGACTGTTCTATTATCCATGGTGGCGTTTTGATTTAAACCGATAAACAACACGAAAAGTGTTTAATTCCTAAAAACAGGGTAGATGACTGGGTAGATGAGGGTAGATGACTGAGAGGAGGGTGGGGCTGGCTGAGAGGAGGGTGGGGCTGGCTGAGAGGAGGGTGGGGCTGGCTGAAAGAGGCTGAGAGGAGGGTGGGGCTGGCTGAAAGAAGCTGAGAGGAGGGTGGGGCTGGCTGAGAGGAGGGTGGGGCTGGCTGAAAGAGGCTGAGAGGAGGGTGGGGCAGGCTGAGAGGAGGGTGGGGCTGGCTGAAAGAGGCTGAGAGGAGGGTGGGGCTGGCTGAAAGAGGCTCAGAGGAGGGTGGGGCAGGCTGAAAGAGGCTGAGAGGAGGGTGGGGCTGGCTGAGAGGAGGGTGGGGCTGGCTGAAAGAGGCTGAGAGGAGGGTGGGGCTGGCTGACACTCACAATCTATCCACCCCTGATGATCTGGTCTCTCACTACAACACTGGACTCCATAATATTCTAAATTCCCTTGCTCCGTTAAAAACCCGAAAAAACCTGTTTCTTTTTCTGTCTCCGCCCCTTGGTTCACCCCCGATCTTCGTCTCTTGAAAGCCAAAGGCAACTTGAACGTCTCTATAGAAAAACTGGTCTCACTATTCACAAAGAAGTGTACAATAACCACATCTTGCATTATAAGGACTCTGTTGCTAGCACCAAAACCCACTATTACTCCAGTATAATCATTGCTAATAAAGGAAACTCCAAGTCACTGTTTTCCCTACTTAACAATATCACCCAACCCCAGAACTTTCTCCCCCCTCACTTGTATACAACCTCCTTCTGCAACTCCATTATGTCATTTTTACTGAAAAAATCAAAACATTCACCAGCACCTTGGATCTATCCTCACCTCAGCATCTCAGTCGACTTTCACCCATCCACACATTCATTTTCTTCCTTCCAGCTACCCGCTATTTCAGAAATCACAGAACTTATCAGGAAATCCAAGCCTTCCACTTGTCAACTTGACCCCTTTCACACACAACTTGTTAAAGCCTGCCTTTCCTCCCTGGTTCCCCTCATTTCTGCTATCATCCATTCCTCCCTCACTACTGGAACTGTTCCTACATCTTTCAAAACTGCTGCTATTACCCCAATTTTGAAAAAAATTGGTGAGGATCCCTCCGACTTCAACAACTTCCGTCCTGTATCCAATTTACCATTCATTTCCAAAATTCTTGAAACAACTGTTTCCTCTCAACTCCATTCTCATCTATCCCACAATAACTTGTATGAACAGTTCCAGTCCGGTTTCCGTCCACTCCATAGCACCGAAACAGCACTTATCAAAATCACCAATGACCTCCTTATGGCAGCTGATTCTGGACTTCTTTGATGCCATCAGCCACACCGTCCTCCTCGACATGTTATCTTTCATCGGCATTAGCCACACTCCGTTAGACTGGTTCACATCTTATCTCTCTGGCCGCACTCAGTTCATTCAACTTAAATCTTTTAAATCCAGTCCCTCCGCCGTCACTTCTGGTGTGCCCCTACTTTTCATCATTTATCTCCTGCCCCTGGGCAATATCTTCCGCAAATTCAATATTCAATTCCACTGTTATGCTGATGACACCCAGCTCTACTTTTCGACCAAACCCTCGTCCACTCTCCCGCTCACTTCCCTTACTGACTGCATCTCGGAAATAAAAACCTGGTTTTACCAAAACTTCCTCAAATTAAACAGTAATAAAACTGAGGTTCTCCTTATTGGCACTAAATCTACTTTATCCAAAACCAACAGTTTTTCTCTTAATATTGATAACTCCTCCGTTTCACCCTCCCCACAGGTTAAGAGTCTGGGTGTCATCCTTGACAGCACATTATCTTTTCAATCGCACATTAATAACATTACACGGTCTGCCTATTTCCATCTACGAAACATCAATCGACTCCGTCCCTCCCTTACCCCCCATACTGCCGCCGTCCTTGTCCACAGTCTCGTCACTTCCCGTTTGGACTACTGCAACTCTCTCCTTTTTGGCCTCCCTCATAAATCCCTCCATAAACTTCAACTGGTCAAGAATTCAGCTGCCCGCATCATTACTCGAACCCCCTCCATTCATCACATCACTCCTGTTCTCCAACAGCTTCACTGGCTCCCGGTCCAGTTCCGTATCCAATTCAAAGTCCTTCTGTTAACATTCAAGTCCATCCATAAACTCGCCCCCATATTTGTCTGATCTCCTCCAGGGTCCAACTTCCACCCGCTCCCTTAGATCCTCTTCCTCCATACACCTGTCTGTCCCCCCCGCCCGTCTCACCACTATGGGGAGCAGAGCATTCAGCCGCTCTGCTCCCCGTCTCTGGAACTCATTACCATCCCAACTCAGAAACATCGATTCATTTTCCCATTTCAAATCACAACTCAAACTACCATATATATATATATTCTACCATATATATCTCTACAGCCATATCTCTACAGCCATATCTCTACAGCCATATATATCTCTACTGGCATATATATCTCTACAGCCATATATATCTCTACTGGCATATACAGTGAAGTCGGAAGTTTACATACACTTAGGTTGGAGTCATTAAAACTCGTTTTTCAACCACTCCACAAATTTCTTGTTAACAAACTAGTTTTGGCAAGTCGGTTAGGACATCTACTTTGTGCATGACACAAGTAATTTTCCCAACAATTGTTTACAGACAGATTATTTCACTTATAATTCACTCTATCACAATTCCAGTGGGTCAGAAGTTTACATACCCTAAATTGACTGTGCCTTTAAACAGCTTGGAAAATTCCAGAAAATGATTTCATGGCTTTAGAAGCTTCTGATATGCTAATTGACATCATTTGAGGCAATTGGAGGTGTACCTGTGGATGTATTTCAAGGCCTACCTTCAAACTCAGTGCCTCTTTTCATGGGAAAATCAAAAGAAATCAGCCAAGACCTCAGAAATAAAATTGTAGACCTCCACACGTCTGGTTCATCTTTGGGAGCAATTTCCAAATGCCTGAAGACCAGGGTTATTCGGAGAGAAAGAGAGACAGCATTACTTTTATTTATTATTGTTCTCATTACTGTTGTTATCGTAGTTGCTGTCTGTCTGTCCGTCTGCCTGATCATGTTGATAACACTAGGTGGAGTGATACTCATCCTCATCCTCTCGGTTATACTGCTTTATGAAAATCAGCCAGGTTCTTAAAAGCTCCCAGCCTCACACTAATACCCAGTACCACACAGAGGAGCCGGGTGGCGCCAACAGTGGGTAAATGAAATCAAGACAATAATGGAGGAACCACCACCCCAATCCTTCTCTCCTTCTCTCAGAAAGGACACCAACAAAGGCAGATTGATAAAATGTACATTTTATTCAACAATTTTCACAAAGCGTGATGTGAAAACATATATTTTTTAAATGCTTTGGTTGCATTCTCTGGCACTGAATCCCTTTTCAACCAAGAGAATGTTTCTTTCTCATGAAGAACCCTGGCTGGTGCAAGAGGGATTTGGTGAGTGAGGAGTATACTGTGTGAGACAGACGGGAGCAGGTGGAGGGATTAGAAGTCACAACTGTTTCCAAATCGACATAGTTAGTACATGCCTACACCTGTCCACAGTGTTGGCACAGGCACTGGATTACTGCACTACACAGGAGGCTGCTTATAATAATGGCCAGAACAGAGCAAATGGAATGGCATCAAACAACCTGTTCCTGGGGAGCTACCATCCTATAGGTTCTCTCTAACCCTGTTCCTACAGAGCTACCATCCTGCAGGTTCTCTCTAACCCTGTTCCTACAGAGCTACCGTCCTGTAGGTTCTCTCTAACCCTGTTCCAACAGAGCTACCGTCATGTAGGTTCTCTCTAACCCCGTTCCTACAGAGCTACCACCCTGTAGGTTCTCTCTAACCCCGTTCCTACAGAGCTACCATCCTGTAGGTTCTCTCTAACCCTGTTCCTACAGAGCTACCATCCTGTAGGTTGTCTCTAAACCTGTTCCTACAGAGCTACCGTCCTGTAGGTTCTCTATAACCCTGTTCCTACAGAGCTACCATCCTGTAGGTTCTCTCTCTAACCCTGTTCCTACAGAGCTACCGTCCTGTAGGTTTACTCTCTAACCCTCTCTAACCCAAGATTCGCCGTAGCAGGGAAAGATTTGCCGTAACAGGGAAAGTCGAGTCATGCAGGTGACGCCGTAGCAGGGAAAGATTTTCCGTAGCAGGGAAAGATTCGCCGGTGCAGGGAAAGTGGAGTCATGCAGGCCTGGTTTCAGCAGCACTAACAAATAAACATTTTGTTCTCAGCATGAGTGTGTCTGTGATATATCTAGGAGGGAGGGAGAGAGGGAGGGAGGGAGAGAGGGAGAGAGGGAGAGAGGGAGAGAGCCCAAGGACAGCAACACAATTACACCCAACCAAATCATGAGAAAACAAAAAGACAATTACTTGACATATTTGAAAGAATTAACAAAAAAAACAGAGAAAACTAGAATTCTATTTGGCCCTAAACAGAGAGTACACAGTGGCAGAATACCTGACTACTGTGACTGACCCAAAATGAAGGAAAGCTTTGACTATGTACAGACTCAGTGAGCATAGCCTTGCTATTGAGAGAGACCGCCGTAGGCAGACCTGGCTCTCAAGAGAAGACAGGCTATGTGCACCCTGCCCACAAAATGAGGTGGAAGCTGAGCTGCACTTCCTAACCTCCTGCCATATGTATGACCATATTAGAGACATATTTCCCTCAGATTACACAGATCCACAAAGAATTCGAAAACAAACCCAATTTTGATAAACTCCCATATCTACTGGGTGAAATACCACAGTGTGCCATCACAGCAGCAATATTTGTGACCTGTAGCCGCAAGAAAAGGGCAACCAGTGAAGAACAAACACCATTGTAAATGCAACCCATTTTTATGTTTATTTATCTTCGCTTTTGCACTTGAACTATTTGCACATCATTGCAACACTGTACATAGACATAATATGACATTTGAAATGTCTTTACTCTTTTGGAACTTCTATGCTTACTGTTAATTTTTCTTGTTTATTTCACTTTTGTTTATTATCTACCTCACTTGCTTTGGCAACGTAAACATAAACTCAGCAAATTAAGAAACGTCCTCTCACTGTCAACTGCGTTTATTTTCAGAAAACTTAACATGTGTAAATATTTGTATGAACATAACAAGATTCAACAACTGAGACATAAACTGAACAAGTTCCACAGACATGTGACTGTGAGGGGGTTAAAATCAAAAGTAACAGTCAGTATCTGGTGTGGCCACCAGCTGCATTAAGTACTGCAGTGCATCTCCTCCTCATGGACTGCACCGGATTTGCCAGTTCTTGCTGTGAGATGTTACCCCACTCTTCCACCAAGGCACCTGCAAGTTCCTGGACATTTCTGGGGAGAATGGCCCTAGCCCTCACCCTCCGATCCAACAGGTCCCAGACGTGCTCAATGGGATTGAGATCCGGGCTCTTCGCTGGCCATGGCAGAACACTGACATTCCTGTCTTGCAGGAAATCACGCACAGAACGAACAGTATGGCTGGTGGCATTGTCATGCTGGAGGGTCATGCCAGGATGAGCCTGCAGGAAGCGTACCACATGAGGGAGGAGGATGTATTCCCTGTAACGCACAGCGTTGAGATTGCCTGCAATGACAACAAGCTCAGTCCGATGATGCTGTGACACACCGCCCCAGACCATGACGGACCCTCCACCTCCAAATCGATCCCGCTCCAGAGTACAGGCTTCGACAAATCCGACCATCACCCCCAGTTAGACAAAATCGCGACTCGTCAGTGAAGAGCACTTTTTGCCAGTCCTGTCTGGTCCAGCGACGGTGGGTTTGCACCCATAGGCAACGTTGTTGCCGGTGATGTCTGGTGAGGACCTGCCTTACAACAGGCCTACAAGCCTCAGTCCAGCCTCTCTGAGCCTATTGCAGACAGTCTGAGCACTGATGGAGGGATTGTGTGTCCCTGGTGTAACTCGGGCAGTTGTTGTTGCCATCCTGTTCCGCAGGGGTGATGTTCGGATGTACCGATCCTGTGCAGGTGTTACATGTAGTCTGCCACTGCGAGGAAGATCAGCTGTCCGTCCTGTCTCCCTGTAGCGCCGTCTTAAGCGTCTCACAGTACGGACATTGCCTAAGGCACGCAGATGAGCAGGGACCCTGGGCATCTTTCTTTTGGTGTTTTTCAGTCAGTAGAAAGGCCTCTTCAGTGTCCTAAGTTTTCATAACTGGGACCTTAATTACCTGCCGTCTGTAAGCTGTTAGTGTCTTAACGACCGTTCCACAGGTGCATGTTCATTCATTGTTTATGGTTCATTGAACAAGCATGGGAAACAGTGTTTAAACCCTTTACAATGAAGATCTGTGAAGTTATTTGGATTTTTACGAATTATCTTTGAAAGACAGGGTCCTGAAAATGTTTCCCAGAGAGAGAGAGAGAGAGAGAGAGAGAGAGAGAGAGAGAGAGAGAGAGAGAGAGAATCTTCAATACTACAGCACATCCGCAAAAAATAGACCTGACCTACAGAGGCCTCTTAACCACACGTATTCTCTTTACAGTGCACTACTCTTGACCAGGGCCATAGGGCCTACGTAGTGAATAGGATGCCAGTCTTAGTCGGAGGGAAGACTCTAATTCACTGCTTTAAGACACGTGAAATAACAGAGACCATGTAAGTAAATTCCCTATTCAGGGGTTAAGGGAAAAAGGAAACTCTTAGTTGAAGCTATGGCCGAACACCAGGGCTCTGAAACCCCTGGTCTCTCTGGAGCAACAGAATGTAAATGTTGTTGTCCTACTTCCTGAATGATGTGTCACTTCCATTCTCAGTTGAAGTTGGTCTAGAGTCAATGAAAAGATGTTAACAAACATGCAATGTGCTGTATGTTCTGTTTCTTGCATTCACAGCTGCAATACGTTGTTCTTTCTTTGCTGACAGGAGCTATTTCGAAGAAGGGTCTACTTGCAATGACTGTGATATCTGAGATGCTTTCCCTACTAAACTTAGTTGAAAACACTGAATGTAAATTGCTCTGGATTAGAGCATCTGCGTAATGACTAAAATGTAAATATAGATGTTCTGTATGTGGTGAGAGAGAGAGTGACAAAGAAAAAGAGAGAGCGAATGAGAGAGTTGTTCTGTATGTTCGGTATCGTATGGTCTAGCGTTTTACCTCCATCCCAGGTGTCCTGGTGCGTCTCTGTCCCGTTCTGGGATAATACTGCTGAGGCCTCTTCTGGCACGGTGCTGTCTCCATCAGGGTCCTCCTCCACTATGTGTAGTTTGTCCTCGTCATCAGAGTCTGACTGGGCCTCCACAACGTTGTTGTAATTCCTTACTGCAAAGAGACGAGAGAGAGAGGGAGAAGACAAACAGGAGGGTCAATGAGTAAGAAGTTAGTAGGCTATGCCTTGTATGAGTCAGAACAGCCCATAGGATGCAAGGCTATCTCCTGTTTCTGTAGTGAAGTAGCTTGGTGTACAGTACACCCCCTGGGCGCTAGGTCGATTAGTTATAGAGGAAGCCTTAAGATAGTCAGTTGAGTGTCTGGGCTTACAGTTTAGTGGGTCACTGTTGCATTGTTGTTGCAGATATCTAACGGTTCATTTTAAGTAGAAAATCACTACGTTGGAATTGTTAAGAGGATAAAAACAACTAAAAAATGTTTAAGTGACAACAGAGCAAGTGAAAACGTAATGGAAAAGGCACAAGTCATTCCAAACACAACAAAAAAAGTGTATCCGTCACCCTCTAACCTTTACCCTCTAAAACGTGTTTAAAGCTCTGCTTAGGACTAGTATCTCTAATAACACTGCTAGCTATCTTGTATGTCATTTTCTCAAGTGGTGAACCCTGAGACCTGTGTTCCAGCGTTTACACAGCCCCATTGACAGATAAGAGAGAGAGACAGAGAGAGAGAAAGAGAGAGAGAGAGAGAAAGAGAGCAAGAGAGAGAAAGAGAGCGAGATAGGGAGAGAGAAAGAGAGCAAGAGAGCGAGATAGAGAGAAAGTCACACATACGCCCAGGCCGTGACCAGGCAAACAGGCCCAACCCCCATTCTTACACTAGCCCAAGCCAATGGCATGTAGCAGATGCTCAGCAGGCTCTGCTCACACTTACTGGTCTGAGGCCAAACCACACGACTAACAACTTTGGACACTTTATGGGACACAAAGCCTTCACTATCTCATCCTGGAATATCAAAGGCCTGAGGTCATCTGCCTTTGGCCTAAAGAGCAGGAACCTGGACTTCACCAAAGAAATCAGAAACACAGATATTGTCATCCTACAAGGAGCATGGTATAGAGCAGACTGACCCACTGGTTTTCCTCTAGGTTACAGAGAGCTGGTAGTCCCATCCACCAAACTACCAGGTGTGAAACAGGGAAGGGACTCAGGGGGTATGCTAACTTGGTATAGAGGAGACTGACCCACTGGTTGCCCTCTAGGTTACAGAGAGTTGGTAGTCCCATCCACCAAACTACCAGGTGTGAAACAGGGAAGGAACTCAGGAGGTATGCTAACTTGGTATAGAGCAGATCTAACTCACTCCATTAAATTAAAAACAGGAACATTTTACATTTGGCTAGAAATTCAAAAGGAAATGATCTCAACAGAGAAAAATGTCCTCCTGTGTGCTACCTATATCCCCCCACTAGAATCCCCATACTTTAATGAAGACAGCTTCTCCACCCTGGAGGGGGAAATCAATAATTTCCAGGCCCAGGGACATGTACTAGTCTGTGGCGACCTAATTGCCAGAACTGGACAAGAACTTGACACCCTCAGCACACAGGGGGACAAACACCTACCTGGAGGTGACAGCATTCCCTCCCCCATGTGCCCCCCCTTGGCACAACTATGACAACATAACCAACAAAAATGGGTAACAACTCCTGCAGCTTTGTTACACGCTGGGTATGTACATAGTCAATGGTAGGCTTCGAGGGGACTCCTATGATAGGTACACCTATAGCTCATCTCTTGGCAGTAGTACTGTAGACTACTTTATCACTGACCTCAAACCAGAGTCTCTCAGAGCGTTCACAGTCAGCCCACTGACACCCCTATCAGACCACAGCAAAATCACAGTCTACTTGAACAGAGCAATACTCAATCATGAGGCATCAAAGCCAAAGGAACTGAATAATATTAAGAAATGCTATATATGGAAGGAAAGTAGTGTGGAAACCTACCAAAAAACAATTAGGCAACAACAAATTCAATCCCTTTTAGACAACTTCCTGGACAAAACATTTCACTGTAATAGTGAAGGTGTAATCTTGGCATTAGAAAATCTAAACAGTGTATATGACCTCTCAGCTTCCCTATCAAATTTAAAAATGTCAAGCAGAAAATTAACAACAATGACAAATGGTTTGATGAAGAATGCAAAAACCTAAGAAAGAAATTGAGAAACCTGTCCAACCAAAAACATAGAGACCCAGTAAACCTGAGTCTACGCCTTCACTATAGTGAATCATTAAAACAATACAGAAATACACTACGGAAAAGAAGGAACAGCACGTCAGAAAGCAGCTCAATGTAATTGAAGAATCCATAGACTCTAACCACTTCTGGGAAAATTGGAAAACAAACAACAACACAAATAATTATCTATCCAAAACAAAGATGTATGGATAAACCACTTCTCCAATCTTTATGGCTCTATAACAAAGAACAAACAGCAAAAACATATACATGAACAAATACAAATCTTAGAATCAAATATTAAAGACTAACAGAACCCACTGGATTCTCCAACTACATTGAATGAACTATAGGACAAAATACAAACCCTTCAACCCCAAAAAGCCTGTGGTATTGACGGTATCCTAAATGAAATGATAAAATATACAGACCACAAAAAAGACTAGTAAATTTCCTCAGTATAAACAATGTACTGAGTAAATGTTAAATTGGCTTTTTACCAAATTACTGTACGACAGACCACGTATTCACCTGGCACAACGTAACTGACAAACAAACAAATCAAAACAAAGGCAAAGTCTTCTCATGCTTTGTTGATTTCAAAAAAGCTTTTGACTCAATTTGACATGAGGGTCTGCTATACAAATTGATGGAGGAAAAAATAAACGACATTATAAAATCCATTTACACAAACACAAAGTGTGCGGTTAAAATAGGCAAAAAACACACATATCTTTCCACAGGGCCGGGGGTGAGACAGAGACGCAGCTTAAGCCCCACCCTTTCAACATATATATAAACAAATTGGCGAGGGCACTAGAACAGTCTGCAGCACCCGAACTCACCCTACTAGAATCTGAAGTCTACTGTGGGCTGATGATCTGGTGCTTCTGTCCCCAACCAAGAAGGGCCTACAGCAGCATCTAGATATTCTGCACAGATTCTGCCAGACCTGGGCCCTGACAGTAAATCTCAGTAAGACAAGAATAATGTTGTTCCAAAAAAGGTCCAGTTGCCAGGACCACGAATACAAATTCCATCTAGACACCGTTGCCCTAGACCACAAAACAATTATACATACCTTGGCCTAAACATCAGCGCCACAGGTAACTTCCACAAAGCTGTGAACGAGCTGAGAGACAAGGCAAGAAGGGCATTCTACGCCATCAAAAGGAATGTCAAATTCAACATACAAATTAGGCTCTGGTTAAAAATACTTGAATCAGTTATAGAACACACTGCCCTTCATGGCTGTGAGGTCTGGGGTCCACTCACCAACCAAGAATTCACAAAATGAGACAAACACCAAATTGAGACCAGCTAATGATCAAAATCCAGAAAAGAGCCGTTAAAATCTACAACCACCTAAAAGGAAGCGATTCCCAAACATTCCATAACAAAGCCATCACCTACAGAGAGATGAACCTGGAGAAGAGTCCCCTAAAAGCAAGCTGGTCCTGGGACTCCAACAGAATTACACCCAACCAAATCATTAGAAAACAAAAAGACAATTACTTGACACATTGGAAAGAATTCACAAACAAACTGAGCAAACTAGAATGCTATTTGGCCCTAAACAGAGAGTACACAGTGGCAGAATACCTGACCACCGTGACTGACCCAAACTTAAGGAAATCTTTGACTATTTACAGACTCAGTGTGCATAGAGTTGCTATTGAGAGAGACCGCCGTAGGCAGACCTGGCTCTCAAGAGAAGACAGGCTATGTGCACACTGCCCACAAAATGAGGTGGAAACTGAGCTGCACTTCCTAACCTCCTGCCAAATGTTTGACCATATTAGAGACACATATTTCCCTCAGATAACACAAATACACAAAGAATTCGAAAACAAATCAAATTTTGATAAACACACATATTTATGTTTATTTATTTTCCCTTTTTGCACATCATTACAACACTGCACTATGACATTTGAAATGTCTTAATTCCTTTGGAACTTTTGTGAGTGTAATGTTTACTGTTAATTTTTTTTTCTCACAATTGTTTATTATCTATTTCACTTGCTAAGGCAATGTTCTTATTTTTAATGACGGCCTTCCCCAAAATTATAAAATAATATGAAGAATTTGAAAATGTACTGTAAATGATGAAGATAACCTTAAATATGTCCTTGGTGAAAAATAAAAATGCTCTGTTTTGGCAGCCAAATATGTGGCCTCCTTCCACAACCTGAGGGACAAACAGTGAGAAGTAGACAGCAAGTAGAGTGTGATTATTCATATTAGCCTATTCTTTATTATTCTGTGTTGTAATTTCTGTCAATATGATTACCACTATCATTATTATCATCACCAACAGTCTAGTCTATTCCTGTCTTTGGCCATCGTTCTTATGTTACTTTGACAATGGATGTGTTTTACTTTCCATGTTAATAAAGTTTACAACGCATTCAGAAACTATTCAGACCCCTTCCCTTTATCCACATCTTGTTACGTTACAGCCGTGCTCTACAATTGATTCAAATCTCAGCAATCTACACACAATACCCCATAATGACAAAGCGAAAACAGGTTTTTAGACATTTTTGCAAATGTCTAAAAAATAAAATATATATAAGTATTCAGACCTTTTGCTATGAGACTTGAAATTGAGCTCAGGTGCATCCTGTTTCCATTGATCATCCTTGATGTTCCTACAACTTGATTGGAGTCCACCTGGGGTAAATTCAATTTATTGGACATCAGTTGGAAAGGCACACACCTGTCTATATAAGGTTCCACAGTTGACAGTGCATGTCAGAGAAAACACCAAGCCATGAGGTCGAAGAAATTGTCCGTAGAACTCCGAGACAGGATTGTGTTGAGGCACAGATCTGGGGAAGGGTAACAAAGCATTTCTGCAGCATTGAAGGTCCCCAAGAACACAGTAGCCTCCATCATTCTCAAATGGAAGTTTGGAACCACCAATACTCTTCCTAGAGCTGGGAGAGAAGGGCCTTGGTCAGGGAGGTGACCATGAACCCAATGGTAACTCTGACAGAGCTCCAGAGTTTCTCTGTGGAGATGGGAGAGCCTTCTCCCATCTCTGCAGCCCCCAATCAGGCTTTTATGGTAGAGTGGCCAGACGGAAGCCACACCTCAGTAAAAGGCACATGACAGGCCGCTTGGAGTTTGCCAAAAGGCACCTAAAGGACTCTCACACCATGAGAAACAAGATTCTCTGGTCTGATTAAACCAGAGAGAGAGGGAGAGAGAGGCGGTGTCAGAGGAAGGCCCTAAAAATTGTCAAAGACTCCAGCCACCCCAGTCATAGACTGTTCTCTCTACTACCGCATGACAAGCGGTACCAGAGCGCCAAGTCTAGGACCAAAAGGCTCCTAAACAGCTTCCATCCCCATTTGCATTGACCCCCTCATTTTATTCACTGACTGTCTTGCACAGACTCCATGTACACTCAATGGACTCACACTCACTTACCACACACTCACACATACTACAATGATACTCCAACACACATACACACATACACACACACACACACACACACACACACACACACATGCATATTGACGCAACACACACACACACATTCCTTCACACTTCACATACACTGCTGCTACTCACTGTTTATTTTCTATGCATTAACCCCCACCTACATCAACAACCTCCACTAACCCATACCCCAGCACATTGACTCAGTACCGGTATCACTCATTATTGTTATTTTATTGTGTTACTATTTTTCCCTTTTTTTATTTAGCAAATTGTTCTTACTTTTTAAAAACTATGCATTGTTGATTAAGGGCTTGTAAGTAAGCATTTAACGGTAAGGTCTACACCTGTTGTATTTGGCGCATGTGACAAATAAAATGTGATTTGATGTGATGTAGCCAGCCAGTCCCTACGGTGTGCCTGTGGTTGGTCAAAGTTAACCAGTGATGTGGGACACAGCAGAGCAGCCTAGCTGAACCTGTAATGTGGGACACAGCAGAGCAGCCTAGCTGAACCTGTAATGTGGGACACAGCAGAGCAGCCCAGCTGAACCTGTAATGTGGGACACAGCAGAGCAGCCTAGCTGAACCTGTAATGTGGGACACAGCAGAGCAGCCTAGCTGAACCTGTAATGTGGGACACAGCAGAGCAGCCTAGCTGAACCTGTAATGTGGGACACAGCAGAGCAGCCTAGCTGAACATGTAATGTGGGACACAGCAGAGCAGCCTAGCTGAACCTGTAATGTGGGACACAGCAGAGCAGCCTAGCTGAACCTGTAATGTGGGACACAGCAGAGCAGCCTAGCTGAACCTGTAATGTGGGACACAGCAGAGCAGCCCAGCTGAACCTGTAATGTGGGACACAGCAGAGCAGCCTAGCTGAACCTGTAATGTGGGACACAGCAGAGCAGCCCAGCTGAACCTGTAATGTGGGACACAGCAGAGCAGCCTAGCTGAACCTGTAATGTGGGACACAGCAGAGCAGCCTAGCTGAACCTGTAATGTGGGACACAGCAGAGCAGCCCAGCTGAACCTGTAATGTGGGACACAGCAGAGCAGCCCAGCTGAACCTGTAATGTGGGACACAGCAGAGCAGCCTAGCTGAACCTGTAATGTGGGACACAGCAGAGCAGCCTAGCTGAACATGTAATGTGGGACACAGCAGAGCAGCCTAGCTGAACCTGTAATGTGGGACACAGCAGAGCAGCCTAGCTGAACCTGTAATGTGGGACACAGCAGAGCAGCCTAGCTGAACCTGTAATGTGGGACACAGCAGAGCAGCCCAGCTGAACCTGTAATGTGGGACACAGCAGAGCAGCCCAGCTGAACCTGTAATGTGGGACACAGCAGAGCAGCCCAGCTGAACCTGTAATGTGGGACACAGCAGAGCAGCCTAGCTGAACTTGTAATGTGGGACACAGCAGAGCAGCCTAGCTGAACCTGTAATGTGGGACACAGCAGAGCAGCCCAGCTGAACCTGTAATGTGGGACACAGCAGAGCAGCCCAGCTGAACCTGTAATGTGGGACACAGCAGAGCAGCCCAGCTGAACCTGCTGAGCCATGTGGGATGCTCACACCTTTCCTCTCCCCTTCCCTCTCCCTCTGAAGTCCTCTCTTTCTGAGAATAGTTCCCGTGGCGCGCGCACGAGAAGTCACGGAGTGTCTGTTTTATCGTCGTTATTGATCAGTTTATATTCCGGCTTATTTATAATAGTAAATATACGTAAAAGTGTTCCTAAGGATACATTTAAAACTATGTTTGATTGTTCTTGGACAAGTTTATAGGTATAAGTTGAACGAGTTCGCGCCGCGTTTCAATGGACTAGTGGAGGCTGTCGTTTCTGATTATAACGAGCGAACCAAATGGAGGATTTATGGATAAAATACATAACTTTTTCTAACAAAAGAACTATGGATTGTCTTCGTTGGACACTTAGGATGACCTCAGCAGAAGTTCTTCAACAGGTAATTGATTTGTTTTCGCTGTGAAATGTGTTATGTGTGTGCCATGATGGCTAATCGATACATGGCTATTGGAAAAATATGTGAGGTGCTAGCCTCAAACAATGAAATGTGCTGCTTTCGCCGTGAAGCCTTTTTGAAATCTGACAACGCTGTGATATTGCCAAGAAACATAGCTTTTGATGAGTATGGAACACTTGTATATTGGTGGATGTTTAATAATTCCATTTTGGGATTTTGAATTTGGCGCTTTAGATTTTCCCTGGTAGTGTCGGGACGAGCCCGCTAGCGCCCCACTGATCCTTGAGAAGTTAAAGACCTGGAGAACAAACCGTCCTCCTCACAGCTGCCCATGTCCTTTAGTGGTTGTTACTGACAAGGAGCACATGGCTGAGCTCTTTGATCACCACTTCATTAAGTCAGGATTCCTATTTGACTCAGCCATGCCTCCTTGCCCATCCAACATTTCCTCATCTCCCACCCCTTCTAGTGGGACTAGCCCGATGCTCCTTCCTCTTTTTCCCCTGCCCCGCCACAAAGTTTCTCCCTGCAGGCGGTCACTGAGTCCCAGGTGCTAAAGGAGCTCCTTAACCTCTCTGGGATAGGGTCTAGTTTCCTGAATTCCCGCCTGTCTGACGTGCTCAAAGTAAACTGCCTGTTACTCAGGCCCAGAAGCTAGGGGTATGAATATAATTGGTAGCATTGAATAGAAAACACTTTTAAGTTAACTGTTAACATAATGTCTGTGAGTTTATAACAGAATTGATATGGCAGGCGAAAATCAGAAGAAAATCCAACCAATGTTTTTGAAGGGAGCTCCATAAGAAAAGTAGTCTTTCGGCAAGCGTGAATGAGGGTGCGCTCTTCGTTATTTTCCTTTCCTATTGAACATACTACTTTCCATATGAAATATTATAGTTTATTTACATATTAGGGTGCCTGAGGATTAATTAGAAACGTTGTTTGATTTGTTTGGACGAAGTTTACCGACAGCTTTTCGGAATTCCTTTGTCTGCATGTTGAACGAGTGGATTACTGAAATCAATGGTGCCAACTAAACGGATGTTTTGGGATATAAAGAAGGACTTTATCGAACAAAACGACCATTCATTGTGTAGCTGGGACCCTTGGGATTGCAAACAGAGTAAGATTCTCAAAAGTAAGTGATTTATTTTATCGCTATTTGTGATTTTGTGACACCTGTGCTGGTTGAAAAATATGTTGATGTGGGGCGCTGTCCTCAGACAATTGTATGGTATGCTTTCACTGTAAAGCCTATTGTAAATCGGACAACACAGTTCGATTAACAAGATTTTAAGCTTTTGAATGATGTAAGACACTTGTATTTTCAGGAATGTTTAATATTACGATTTTTTATTTGAATTGCGCGCCCTCCAATTTCACCAGAGGTTGTCGACTTTGGTCCCGCTAGCGGGACACCTACATCCAGGTCAGATGGTTCATTCTTGGGGCCCCGTTATGGAGTATTGGTGTCTCTGAGGGGTCTTTGGCCTGGTTTGCTAACTACCTTTCTCAAAGAGTGCAGTGCATAAAGTCAGAACATCTACTGTCTCAGCCACTGCCTGTCACCAAGGGAGTACACCAAGGCTTGATCCTAGGCCCCACGCTCTTCTCAATTTACATAAACAACATAGCTCAAGCAGTAGGAAGCTCTCTCATCCATTTATATGCAGATGATACAGTCTTATACTCAGTTGGCCCCTCCCTGGATGTTGTGTTAAACGCTCTACAACAAAGCTTTCTTAGTGTCCAACAAGCTTTCTCTACCCTTAACCTTGTTCTGAACACCTCCAAACAAAGGTCATGTGGTTTGGTAAGAAGAATGCCCCGCTCCCCACAGGTGTGATTACTACCTCTGAGGGTTTGGAGCTTGAGGTAGTCACCTCATACAAGTACTTGGGAGTATGGCTCTCCTTCTCTCAGCACATATCAAAGTTACAGGCTAAGGTTAAATCTAGACTTGGTTTCCTCTATCGCAATCGCTCCTCTTTCACCCCAGCTGCCAAACTAACCCTGATTCAGATGACCATCCTACCCATGCTAGATTACGGAGACGTAATTTATAGATTGGCAGGTAAGGATGCTCTCGAGCGGACAGATGTTTTTTACTATTCGGCCATCATATTTGCCACCGAGCTCCTTATAGGACACATTACTGCACTTTATACTCCTCTGTAAACTGGTCATCTCTGTATACCCGTCGCAAGACCCACTGGTGGATGCTTATTTATAAAACCCTCTTAGGCCTCACTACCCCCTATCTGAGATATCTACCGCAGTCCTCATCCTCCACATACAACATCCGTTCTGCCAGTCACATTCTGTTAAAGGTCCCGAAAGCACACACATCCCTGGGTCGCTCATCTTTTCAGTTTGTTGCAGCTAGCGACTGGAACAAGCTGCAAAAAACACCCAAACTGGACCGATTTATCTTCATCGCTTCATTCAAAGACTCAATCATGGACACTCTTACTGACAGATGTGGCTGCTTTGCGTGATGTATTGTTGTCTCTACCTTCTTGCCATTTGTACTGCTGTCTGTCCCCAATAATGTTTGTACCATGATTTGTGCTACTACCATGTTGTTCTACTGCCATGTTGTTGTCATGTTGTGTTGCTAACATGTTGTTGTCATGTTGTGTTGCTGCCATGCTATGTTGTTGTTTTAGGTCTCTCTTTATGTAGTGTTGTGGTGTCTCTCTTGATGTGTGTTTTGTCCGATATTTTTATTTTAAATGTTTAATCCCAGCTCCCGCCCCCGCAAGAGGCCTT